>VOMN01019249.1:0-10511 GCA_014899125.1 Orchestia grillus
CAGGCACTAAATTTTGGAATTCCATTCCTCCAAACATACAAGGAAATACTTCATTTAGATCATTTAAGACTAGTCTTGAGGCCAACCATCTCTCGCTGTATTGAAAGAGTATACGTAAATCTGTGTACATAGACCTTTAAAGTTTAAAGTGAGATGTGCGTTCCCTACACTCGTGTAAATAGTCCGTGTATTGTCTGCCAGACTGAAAAATTTAAACTACCTTGACATTTAATAGAGGCTCGGAAAATTAGGCGTTTTCAAAATAAAAAGAGACTTTCCTAGACTGCGAATTACCATTAAGAAAGAGTTCACCCCTAGAGCTTCCTTTGCCCATGTTTTCGTTGACAAAGCTTATTTATTTCAACATCCATCTCAAGACTCCTACGCACAACAATCGTGCTGCGCCACAAACACCAAACAGAATCAACTCGTCGACAGCACGACGGTTCACAAACACGCTTAACTGCGTGCAATCAAACAACTTCTTTCGAACACCAAACAACGGCACCTAAACTTTCCGAGCGCTCAGAGCGGGCGTTTTTTATTCAAGCAGCGGATGAATTTGTCCGGCACAGCCTCACAGAAAGTTGGATAATTTTTTGTTGAACGATGTGTTCCGTCATGACTGCGACAAAGTTTCTGTGTAAAATCAGGAACGTTTGTTGAAAATACAATAAAAGAGGAAAGTTATTTTGCGGTGCAGATGCAGTTTATAGAAACATCTTTTTACCGATGATAACGGAACTGCTCGGAACGATCAGAGAATTGTGGGACCACTTTTTAGTAGGTCTAAATAACTTTACTTGATATAATTTTCCAAGTAACAAGATGGCATCTACGGAGTGCTACTATTCTTTTGTATGAAATCACAATCTATCACGATGCACAGTTTGATCCTCAACTCTTGCGTGAACATATAATCGTGCCAGTAAATATTTGTTTTTCGCATAAACGGTGATTTTGCCGATGCACAGTGTGGTGAAATTAGGAATATGGATTTTCTTGGACAATGAACTTTGGCTAGAAAATCGGAATCGAACAACTTGAATATTTTACGGGAAACAAATAATTTATGGCGAACTTTTACCAAACTCTCACGGATAGAGAGCTCTCGTTCATAGAGCAACTCATTAATCTCCAAAAATGTCAAAGTTAAGTGGGGTTTGTGCTTCCTTGAAGGGATTTCTTTGCGGAAATGTATATTATACGTTGCTGTGGGTGATAAGTGACTCACTTCACTTATACTGGGATTCGTGCTCAAGCCGGTTTCCTACGTTTTTATTTTCGGTAGCGCATATCCGGGCAGTCAGGTCAAGCAGAGATCTAACCATACTCCGAGGGGGAAATGAAACACGCTGTACTCATTTGACAAATTAATTAATTATGGAGACTTTTACGAGTCGGGCGGGAATATGCTCAGTAAACGTGATAAAGAGGACAATGACAGTGACTCGCAGTAATGAGCGGCGCACTGAGATCTGTACCTGCTGGAAGATTCAGACGCAATTAATAAGCCTAATACTGAACTAATTTAACTAAGAATTATATTTCCCCAACTCTCCCATATTTGCGGACTTACAGAACGCACATACAGCGACTCAGTTTGACCGACCACAAATGAATTGCTCTAGGTGGGAAATTGCAAAATTTTAATAGAGGTTACTTTGAACGCCCTGGCTCGTAGTTCGAGCAAGTTCTAAGTTCCAGTAAGTTCTCGTTCTCCAACCTATGACAAAGTATCTAGGAAATTTCGAGTCTAGCCTGACGCCCTGCGTCTTCTCTAGATCTAGCCCTGACCACTGATCCTCTCAGACTACCTCTCCCATCCTAACTTGTCCCCTCTACTCTAGTACATTGCTATGGTGCCAAGCGCTTATTGTGCCACAGCGAGAACGCTCTCACGCCTGTCGCTTGGAATGCAGCCGTTGGCCCGTCTCGATGTATGCTTTGGGGTTCCCCTCGTTAGCTAGAAACTATTGATTACCGTCCCTCAGCGTCGCTTGATTAGCTCTGCATGAGCTCAGCTCAAATATGCGGCGTCTACGTCAGTGATCGGTCTCCCACGCCTGCAGCTTTGGAATGCTTACCGTCTCATGACCTGGATACAGTGTAGCTCGCAATGTAGCCTGATACTACGTGCTAACATATATACAATGAATCCCTAATTTTCCTATTTTTTTACACAGAAAGGTCCTCGAGAGTAATCGATAGGTCAACCGCTGAATGTTACCAGCCCGTAAAAGAACACACATTCATCAGAGAGGTGTAGGCGAAACTTTGGACATTTGAGCGTGGCATTAGGTAAAAGGAATCACGATTAGTACAGAGGGTTAAACTAGGCGTGCCGTAGAAGTAGATATTTGGACAAGTAGACTTAAATTCACCAATCAAGAAAAAGGGTAAGAAGAGAAGGCATGGCAGTAGAGAAAGTTAGGATCCTCAGGCGTAGCATCGAGGACTGGGAGTTGGATTTTGGACGCGGAGGAGAAGGGCCTCGGCCCGCGCCGCGCCCTTGTGGGCGCCTGGCTCGCACTTAAAACGAATTTGAAGCAACTCTTCCGGATCATCTCAGCTATACGAACGGAGCAGTAAAATATCAAGATCCAATGAACGTTAATACTGGAGAAGCATGGAGCATCGTCGGAATCATCGAAGCATCACCTCGGGGAAGCCAAGTCGAATGCACTTCAACGTGGGAGAGGTTCACAAGAACTCTTGTTTGCGGCAGAACTGCACGCAGAATTTGCCATCAGACTGACGTTATACAACAACGCAGCAGCTACGTTAGAAGTATCATCAAAGCCGCCAGACTTGCCGTTCAGAAGGTTTGCCGTGACAGCATTGCCTCAGCTGGAATTGGATATTTTCAGTGCAACGAGTGCACTTGGAGAAGTGATTCAAAGAAATCGTAGTGTCAGTTCGGAAATAATCCCCGAAATGTTGCAGATGCCGAGGTTTAGGTTGGATTAGGACTTATGAATATACTTGAGCTAACTCGGCATTTGAAGCAAAGTGGTGCGATTATCAGTTAAAAAATTTGTACCATATCAAGTTGAAAGTGGGGTACTTATTAGTCGAAATTGGGTGTCAACGAGTATCTTAAATTAACCTATTCAGTAAATGTTGCGTCTTGCGTGCGTCGGAGTACCTTAATTTGCGATTACCGAATGCCAATTTGTATTATTGTAATTTTGTAATGTTCCTTTTCATTCCCCGTTAGACCCGTTTTGAAGATGCTGATTTTTGGCGTATTCGAATGTTGACGAGATGCGCGGTGTTTCTATGTTCTTCGTACTGACTAGTTGATCAGTACATTTTCGTTCCTAGCCTGTGTCTGTGCCTTCCGTGTATTTGCAAATTTGATTTCCCGAGACGTTACTCTTACAATGAATGTTTTTAAATTTAATTTGTGTTTTTTTATTCCTTTCTGTGGGTCAATGGGTGCACTCACATATGTATATGAGAGGCATGAAGCGGCCTCTCAACCCTTGACGATCTGGTTCGTTGATGTTGTATAATTTATCATAATTCTTTAATTAACGTCAAATTCAATCAACCTTGCTAACTGTCATTTAATCAATCATGGTCATTTACTAATCGTGTCAATACAAATTAATTTTTTATCTTTGTTCTTTACGTCTCGTCACACCCCTTGAATTTCCCGTCACACATGTATAATGTATCTTTCTAATGTATGATGATATTTTCAATTTGCGATGTGGCTACGAATATACATTTAGACTTGTAATGCACAATGTGATTGTCCAGTATAAACTGAAGTTTCTAGTGCACGGCACGATTTTAACGTACGGTGCAGTTTCCATCATATAGGGTGGTTACAAATGATCATTCATGTTTCTAATAATGATTTAATCTTACCGCCAGGAAAGTAATGAACAAACACTGAGGAGTTGATAATACTAAACTCAGAAGATTTTTATTTGAAATTCAGTTCAAATTCTTGAACAGATTACAACAATTTCCATTGCTTTTCAGCAGACAGAGCGCAGCCACTCGCTTCACTAACGGACACCCTGTAAACCATGTCAGATCGCCGGTGATGACTGCTTGTTGACGTTCCAACCTTAATCTGAAACTGATTCATAGGTCTCTTAACTTCACGAGGAGAGTAAATGGTGACACTGGGACATTCTTTTCGGCTGGGCAGATATGAAATACAGAGCAGCGCTGCCTCATATTCAATTTGACCGTATACATTGCGGACTCTGCAATAAGGCCGGTAATAAGTTCACCTCAAAATGCAGGGTATGATGCAAATTTACGTTCTCCGGTATTCAGTTTCGCGGAATATTTACCCGAGGCTCGGAATAATTCAGCCTTCTTCGCCTACCGGCCGGCTTCGTTCTCTGTTGGACGCAGTCGCAAAAAAAGAAAATACCTTTGTCATTACAACTTGACCAATTAAAGCAAGTCAGTCTCGTTTTTCAGGTCATTTGGACCGTTGATTAGAAAGCCCAGCTCAGTCTTCAGTTTATTTTTACCAATCTTCTATGCGCTGTTCCCGACGTACAATATTTAACCGGTCAAATTCGCGCGCATAGTGTAAATTCATGCAGTCGCTAAACGCCTAAGCGCCACACCACCAAATTGCTAACGTATGAATCGAATGTGTTCGCATGCAAAAAACTGGACTCGTACATGCATGAAGGAAAAGTATTTAGATGAATTCGAGATTACTTTTGATAACTAAAAGGCATGGCCTCATTTTTCATTCAAATCAATTTTCAATGAGAGAAAAAGCATCAGTTAATTGTCCGAAATGATCCTTAATTATGCATTGCATTTGTAGAGTAGTGTTCAGGAGACTAGGATTCAATTTCGCCCAAATGATTGAGGGAACGAAATTATAGCTATTTCGCGTCATTAAATGATTAGATTCTACTTGGCAATGGAGATCTAACCGTTGGTTGGGCTACTTCCCTAATTTGAAAGCTAGGAGTCATACACTGCCTTCACTTTTTCGAACGTAAATCTTTTTATTTACCCACAGTCACTGCACAGAATTAGTAAAATTTACATAGCACACGTTTTTGCTTGGAATGTTTATCATCTTCAGTGTATGCAATTATTGTGAGAACGAGAGAAGGACATGCAAGTTCGATAGGTGTGCTCGGTTTTATGATTTTATGGGCGAACTGTAATCCAATTTTTTACATTTTGTCAGTTTTGACGTTCTATTTTGCTCGACCGATCATTAAATTTGTTAAAGAGCTCGTAATAAGTTGTCAAAAAACGTCTTTTGGTTGGATATCATCAGCAACTGTAGAGACGCTGCGATAATAGTTAGTTTGTTTTTCAGTTAGTTAACTTGCTACTCCGTCAATACACTTCATTCTTTGAAGTTTATGACTCTTTTTCAGAGCGTCATTCTGATAAATTTTTTTAGATACGGCACCGCTCATTTGATAAATCTTCCAATTGAATGGTTGAATATCATAAAAAGTTGACTGAGTTTTGTTTACTGGCGTAGATTTAGTTGTACATCGAAAGTTTGCGTTAGATACTACCGCTGTGCGATATTTTACCTTTTCAACTACCTCTCGAGGAAAATATTAAAAAAAAAGAACCTTTATTCATTCCAACACGTTTTACCGTTGGGTTTTAAATGCCTTACAACTACTGGTGTGGTGGGGGATGTGAGGAATGTGTGGTTTAAACTTCCTTTTCCAAGGGAAGTACTCCGTGGTGACGTGAAAAGCCCCACCCACCTGAGCCGAGGCTCGAACCTTCGTCCTTTCGGCTGTGAGGCCATCACGATCACCACTACACCATGGAGCCTACCGATTAATTTGCGAAAAACAGAATATCAGTTTTAAAGGTCGAATTTCATGCTTAATGCTAAACACTTGGGTTAAATCGTATTCTAAACACAATTCTTGTGATTAAAACCTTCTAAACTACGCAGGTCTAGACCTCATTTTAGCGTATTATCTACTCCTCAGAATCATATGTCACTTTGAAGATTCAAAAAAGACACACACACAGTCGTTTGTTTGTTTTTTCGAGCCCCGCATCGGTCTTGTCGTAAAGATGTCTTCGCGAGCACCACAAGAGGCATCTTAAGAAATGACCTCACGACAATGGTACTTTTAAAGGTCAATAAAATATGGCTTGCTTAAAGAATCGGGAGAATGTGGTCTAAAGGAGGCTCAGTATATTGTGCCATTAAGTGCGCAGGTCAGAAAGTATAGTGTAGTTGAACTACGTCTTATAAAGGAGACGAATCTTTGTTATATTTCCAGTTTCTTTCACGTTGGCTCATACGAGTACAAGTCGAGAATGTCACGTGGTTGCGAAAAATTTAATTGACTTCCACTTGGCTTGAAACGTAGTCTAACGGTGAATAAAATAAACAGGGTGACAACCTTTGACATGTCACCAGGAAGAACACAATACACATCAAAAACCTCAAACTTCATTCATCTAGTATGCAATTAAATTTTTCGGGACAAGTCCCGTCTTAAGTAAATCTGTAAAAATGAAATAAAAAGTCTTAAAACATTTAATTCAATATGGAAAGTTTGCTAGATAACTACAAAAAAATGGAAGCGAAGTAACAGGAATGCATCATGCGTTGGTTTTGTGTACGGTGTTTTGGTGCTACTTTTGCTGGACGGCTGCCAGCAATTGGTTTGAGGTATTTCTTGGGAGAAGGATATTTCCTATTTGAATGAACCAAAAATATGCGTTGGAATGTGTTCGCTCTTATAGTTTCCACAAAACGAGGAAACGGTTCATGATATGTTTTATTTCATGATGATGAGGTAAGCTGCCACCAGCCGTGGTTGTCTACGGGAAATTATACATACAGATTTAGTATCGTTGATTATTATATTCGGTCATTGGAATGATAAGATATAACGTTAAGTATTTAATTAATATGTGAGTGATCTTAGATTGACCACATAACGTTGAACTATTTTGGTAAGCGCGTCAGAGAAGTCAAGGTCTACTGGTTTTGAGATATTATATTTCCTTTTATGTTCTTGTTTCACAACGTCATGAATTCCGTGAATTCGGTAACGAGATTTTCAATATTCGACTGGCTGGGAGATATGAACACAGGTTACGATGTACGATTCTGTTCCATACATTTAGTGAAAGAAGCGCTATTTAAGTTATACAATTCACACGGGAATTGTAGCGGATTATTGAAATGTATTCAGTCGTACGGCTAAATGAAAGAACACTCTAATACTCGAAAATCTGAATTAGACTAATCATGAAATCTGAATTAATACATCCTATATATCTCAAAACAATGGAATAGAAAGCGGTTAGGTAATAATCGATTACCAGGATTATTCAACCGGCGATGATGGATCATTGGATGGGCTGTTGGCTCTGCTGTGCCCATGGTGGATATAGGCGACGTATTAAATATGACTGGACACGAGTTTGCATGCGTCTAACAATGCCACACGTGAATCGTAGACACGGACTCCTAAGAGTCCAATGAAATGACAGTTAAGCGTCACATTTGCCCACTTTCGCTGCTAGTGATAAAAAGGTGCCCGAAGGACTGCACGTCTCACAAGCGATACCGGCGGGGAGTGGATGCCTCAATCTGAATGAATGCCTCAGGCCCGCACACTCTTTCCTTTGACGCTCGCTCGAGCGCTTCGAGGTGCGCTACACGAGGGCTAAGCGTGTGACGCGCATGCAACGCGTACAGTACGCATACGAGCGTCGTTAATGACTCCTAAATCTGACAATTAAGCACATTTTGTATTCAAAGTAAAATATGATGAACAGAAGGTTAATCTAACGAGCATTTTGATGTAATAACACCATAGAAAACCTTAATTTATGAGAAATTAGGAGTTAACTCTCGGGCGCGTAGAGGCGGGCGTGGTGGCGTCGATCGTATGAAGTAGCGTGAGGGTGGTGCCGCTGTGTCGGTACGAGAGGATGTTTGGGCGCGAAAGCGGCCTCCGTGAATTTGATGTAGATATTTCTCTCATTCCATCCTTCGTCGGGGAATAAATATGCCTTTTTTAGGAGTGAGATATTTTCTGATGGTGTGTGCCTCGTACGGCCGCAACAAGGGGATGGGTACTATGAAACGCATTCTATCTGGGTTAAGTTTTGGAAAACAAGATAAATAGACTCTGAAATTTTTAGATCCTGCATGTTCGTGATCAAACTAAAACTATGAAATTTTTAAAGTGTCATCGGTATATCACATTACGAAGCGTGGGAACGGACGGATGATGGTGTTGGACGGGTTAAAATGTTACCCGAACGGATACTTCTCTCGGCATGGTGGGCTACTCTAGGGTTGATTAATCTATATGTAGAACCTATATATGAATTTAAAGTCAGGCGTATAAGATAACAATAACAAAGCAAGGAAATATGAAGCGTAAATCAAGAAAACGTCTGTTATTTTAAAAGCCGCACTTTAAGTTCAACAGTATTCTAGTACATAAATTTGCAATGTTTTTTTTTTCAGTTCAATGACGTTCTTCCCTTTGGAAAGCGGAGTCCTCTGGAATTTTGCTGTGTACGTTGTACTTCTTCATATATTGGTTCTACTTTCGAGAGTAATCAACGCCAGAATGATAAGCCGAGTGTGTCAAGAGAATTATCCACACAAGTAACCTTTGGACCAATTCAACACCATCATTCATTCGTTCTGAGCTCCACAATGTGATCTACCAGTGATGCTACGTGATTTTACAATTTTGAATTCAACCAGCGATAGACAGGATCTGAAATAGAATTTCACAGTGTATTTATATTTGCAACACTAAACCCTGGTTGGGTGATTGAAGCCGGTCCCGACCCCTGCACACAACGAATATACGAGTATGATGTATTCCTGTTAATTCTCTTGTTTCTTTTGGAACTACTTCGCAAATTTCCGTTGTAAAGTGAATGATTGTACAACTTTTTACGTCGTTTAACAGATGTACTGTAGATGGGACTTGTTCGACAATGCTTCATTGCATACTTGATGAAGTTATATTTTTTTCAAGTGCAGTGTCCCAGCAAAAGAATACAATAGAGTATTAAAAGTGTCATTTTATGTATTTATGATCATCAGAAGAAAATAAAACTACTGCCCGCATAACGTGCGTTTAAACAGCAATGGAAACAATCAGAAAACTAACTTTAACTCCTGTTCGGTCAAAATCTCGCTGGAGTTCATTAAGAGTAGCTTTGGGTGAATTACTGACCTCTCATGCTAACAATCTTGATATACGCTTGGTCAATTTACTACAACGACAAAATCTTGTCATAAATTGCGTTGAATTGTGAAACTTTCGGTGACGAATTATCGTTCCAACTGAATTGAATAGAACCATTAACTGTTTAGATATTATTCTATAACCAAATCCACTTTCATAAAGAATTACAATCCGTTTTCGAAGATTTTTATCAATCTGTCTCTGCTTCCCCGCGACCTGAATATTCACACGACGCTTATCAATTAAGGATGATGCAATATTTGTACTCGGGCCTACATTAGGTGCCTGTAGCGTAATCCAGAGCATTCTAGAGTTTTTAAAACGTTCTAATAATGTTATCTATCACAGTACTTATGTAAAAATACCAAAATCTAAAATGTGTTCTGAATTTTTGCGTTCTTAATTTTGACATTTTTGAATCAAACAATTTCATTTCTATACTTCATTTTTCTGATTGTTTCCGTTGTTGTTTAAATACATGTTATGTGAACAGTAAAAGTTTCATTGACCTCATATGGTTAGAAATACGTTAAATGGGATTTATAATGATGTATTATAAACTTTAAGGGGGCACTGTATGGTGTTTATTTTTCTGGTAATATCACCGTAGTTCTTTTATTTTGTAGATTTACCTCACGCATAACTATTACAACAGAGGTGTTGAATAGAGGCTGAGCCGCTCTGGTACTACCGAAGAAAATAACGAACGACAAAACGTTACGAAGTTGAAGTTTCATCACTAAGAGTGACATTGTCAGTTCAGGCTTCTGATTAAAGCAAACTAATTCCATAGAATGGTAAGTTTTTTCATTTATTTTCTCGTTATTCTGACTGATGAAATCAGCGGGAAGGCTTTTTCCTATAAACTTGATATGATCTCGAGTGTCAATGTCTAATGTGAAAATAGCGCGAGCTCATGTACTAATTAATACATCACTGTAGTGAGAAGAATATCATTTCTACAGCGCTGAAATTTTAAACCTGTTCTTGGAAATAAATTCTCGAGGTATTTTATTCCAGCAGCCACTGCGTGTAGAATTCTTGCAACATTCGTGTGAAAGTTTCAAGTTTTACATTCTGATTTCGTGGTTCTGGAACATGCAGTTCCTCTCTATACTCGAAAACGGAATATAGCTTTACCATACATACCTAATGATTTCATTTCAAAAAATAGAGCTTAAGACGGGAGTGTGAAACGATATTTTTGACATATCATTTTCATTCACCTCGTGTAACACTGTGCCCAAAAACACTGCGCAACAAAATTGTACCTCGTCTTGTTCTTGGGTTGCCACC
>VOMN01019259.1:0-52197 GCA_014899125.1 Orchestia grillus
AATTCCATGTTTTCTAAAGTCTATACTATATGGTTTCTTTTCTTTGCTCACTTTGGATCACATTTCATTTGGGTAGGGAGCTTTAAACTAATAATGAAAATCTAGAACTCCTGAAAATTTGATTGATGTATTTTTATTTTATTTTTTCCTAATGGCAATGTCAAATACCCTTCTCTATTGTTCAAGACAATTTAGATTCAAACCTAAAACTTAATTATCTTATTTAGGCTAGTTAGACTTTGTGCTATTGAAATTGTCATGATTTATGAGTGTTTGCATTTTGAGTCTTAAGACATAGACTAAAGTATTCATTCCCTTCAGATTGTGTCCAATTGCAGGTGGGCAATATGGATAGATGGAACTGACAGCTGGCTCTACAGGTTGTAGTGTTAGTGAACAGTTTTACTTGATCATATTTCATTCCATGGTGTCCATATGATTTGCTAGAAATGTTAGTGGCTTAATTTGAGCTAACTAGTTTTGTTTTAGCTACTTAATTGTATTGTTTTATCCCATAATAGCTCCCAAGTTGACAGAGTATTGGCACACCATCATTTGCAAAAATAAATGTAATTGTTAATTAAAAGTTGAGAAACCACTTCCGCTCTTTTTGGATTCAATTTAGTTAAGCATAAGATTCTAGCTTAAGCCTATGATTGCACTATTATTAAATCATAATATTCAATAAAACTTGCTATACAGCTAAATTTAATGTATTTCTAAAATTTTCAACTTGCACATGTGAATTATTTGAACTGAAGTGTAATTTTATCAGAGTGTTTTTAATAATTAATTTTAAAGCATATTGAGAAGAAAGTGAATGAATCAAAACTAATGTAATTCTCAAAGGAAATGGTGAGAATCAAAGTTTAAAGGTGAAGATGTTAAAAAGCTTGCTGTACCTATAACAAGCGTCCAAAAACTAACATTTGATTGAACTTAAACTTAAGTAGCTGATGCCAATTAGCAGCCATTGAGAAGAGCCCAAGTATGTAAAATTAGAAAAATTCCCTCCTTGTGTTAGGAAAATTCTTTTTCATTTTTATTTATGGATTGCATTTCTATTTAATTTTTTTTAATTGTTCATAAGGACATTCAGTGTAGGCAAATCGTGTAGCTATTTGCCTTCACTTGGAGCAGCAGCAGCTAGGGGTGGGGGATTTCTATGAAATTCTTTTAATATTCACTTGGCAGCTTGTGGACACAAATTTGCCTGAAGGAGAATGGATTCTTTGATGCAGTATGCTGATTAGTTTTTGCCTTGATACATTTGAGGTTTCAGTCATTGAGTTTCAGAAGCTTGAGGGTTGCTATCCTTGTGATTTTGAGATAGTTCACCTAAATATCATGCATGCAGTGATGTATTTCATTACGGTATCACGTGCAAATATTTAGTTTGTTTGAAGTGTGGAAAAATATTTGAATGGGTGCAGTTATTAACAATTTTGATGTTTTGTTGACAACCTTTTGTATGTTTTTCAAGGATATTCTGTGTTAGAATTTATAATTATTTATTAAATCTATTTAGGTATGCTAGTATTATTTTACCCTCTTCTTGTGAAAGTTATAAAAGTAGTAATTTTAAAATACACAGTCTAGTGAATAGAAATAAAAATTTGAATGAATTCTTGATGGCAGTTTTCGATAAGTTGTAACCCAATGTTCAAATTCAAATGAGTTTCATTACTTAACAGTGCAAAATTAATAAAAGTCTTTTGGCAGAAAGCATGAAGATATGATGCAAGGTAACAGATGGAGTGTTATGTAAATTACTGAATTGAATAAAGTTAAATAGGATCCCTGTAAAAACTGGTCATACATCCATATTGATCAGTTTGAACATTCCTATTCCTCCCCAAGTAGGTAGTATACCCATTGTTTTAGTTGAACAGAATACATACCTAAATCAATTTGCATTCTTTTGTGCTTTCTTCTGCTCTTCATCACAAATTTTGGTGCTTGTGTTGTAGATTTTTGTGAGGTAATTTTAGTCTTTGGCAGTTATTATATTTTCTTTTTTCATTGTTTTCACAGCATATGGGTTGTCCTTACTAATTTGATATTTCTTTTGTTTCCTTCTTCATTTTCTGGCTCTTATTTCTTTTTTACTTCTATCATGTTGATTTTTATGCCAGCTGTAGTAAGAGCTTGAATATGATTCTGAAAGCTTTGACTTTTGCAGTAATTACCACTTGAATTTTATTAAATTATCCTTGTAAGATTAAAGATTCTCACATTGACCTTCATATTCTGTGAGTTTTTGTTTAACTATATAGCATGCAATGCAAAATAGACCATAAAATCTAAGTTGTGCATACTATGATGCCAACTATTTGGTCTTGCAGTTTAGCACAGTTATATTGAAAGCAATTTTTTTTTTCTGTAGGTATTTAACCTTGCTGGCTCTGCGTCTAAATTATATGTGCTTTTCTGGAAAGTGTAGGAGGTTCTTAAAGGATGACAGTTTGACTTCTGATATAGATAATGAAAGGGGATGCCACATCCCCTTCAAAGTATGTCTAGCACAATTTCCTTTGCTGTGCTTAACGCAAGTTGACTAGCGCAAAATTGGTGTATTTTGAGATATTTCAATTCTAAATCCACTCAATATGGAGTCCTCATCCTAGCACAATATGAGAAAAGAAACTTCTTTGTCTGGCCTAGTATTGTATATTACAAGTTTTGTTGTTGGTGTAGGTATAGGTACCCATTTGTTAAGAACCTTGAAGAGGAAGTTACAATTAATATTGGTATACACATTATTTTTCTTGTCATAGATAATATTTTGCTGTAAACACCCAAGACATAATAATTTTCTATGCTAATTTGAGTGCCTTAGCAGGACCAAGTCCACCAAAACATTACCTTTATCATCATGTTTAGTGTTCCCTCAATTAAGGCTCATATTTTACTAATGAGCTTGTTTATTACAGGAGAGCTCAGTGCAAGCGGAGGATCAGGGCCCATCAGTGGAGGGGGTGCCGGGGGAGTTGGGGGCTTGGTGCGGCCAGTGGTGGGCATGGGAGCCCCAACTTCAAACATGGGAGGGGGCAGTGGACCCATCCAGCCCTCCGGCCCTGGGGGCCAGGTGGTGCTCTACGGCAAGCTGTGCGGTGAGGAGGAGCTCGCCATGTGGGAGCAGCAAGCTGCTGTTGTGGCCGCGGCTCAGCACCACCACAACGCCCCGCATTCCTCACAGCATCACCACCATCACAATGCTCGCACAGGTTTGTCATTTATAGCTGTGAAAAGGGGATCAGAAACTCTCAATATTGTCATTAGTTTTCAATGGAAACTAAAAGAACCTGGGATGAATTTTAGCTTGCAGTGTTGTTGTGGATAGTAAATAAGGCGTACCCAATGCTTGACTGGTCGTTCTCCTTCCTTTTAAATTGTGGAACGAAAATTTGGGGTAATTTACTACCAGGCTTAGTAATAATCAGTTGACCTGGAGTATCACTTAAGCATTCCTATAAATGGTATACTGGTAACCTGGGAGAGTGTGTTTGTTTCCTGAATATCTAGGATTAGGACCCATTTGGTGTTTCAGAAGCTAGTATAAACTTTATTTTTGTTGCTATTTTGAAATTGCTTCTCACTGTTTCGAGTTGTATCTTTTGATACTCAGTATCATGCGTAGAGGGAGTTGTTTTACAGGAATGCTTTTGTAGGCCCAGCGGTATTGTACCTAAAAAAAGAAAGCTATCACAAGATAACTTCTAAGCTTGAGATTCAAATTACGGTTACTGTATTTGCTGTCATGTAAGACACGGATGTCGGTATGCTCCACAGTTTTTGTAACATAGTACCTTTTCTTTGCCAGTTTTAGGTCAATGTACTCTACTCTGAAAGAAACCATATACTGACTCCACCCCCCCCACCGCCCCCTTTAAAAATTGTAACAACATGTGTGTATTGAGCGCACTGCACTGACTAATATGGTACATATATAGCAAAGAATGAGTGGTCATACATTTCCGATGTCATTTTGTTGTGGAAATTGGGAAGTGTGATGACAGTGGGGGCTGGGGTGGAGCTATCGAGTTGATATTTCACCCATTAGCATTTAATTTTAAAGTTTAGAGTCTGTCTGTGTTTGAGATGTGGGTCAGTCAGTTTCTGTCAGCTGTATGCAGTTCAGTTTTGCCTTCGTCTACCATTTTGTTAAAATGGCTATTGATTTGTGCTGCTGATTTAATGGGATGTACTATTAGGAAATTATAAGCCATTTGAGCCCAAGGTAACTTTTTTGTCCCTCCTCCTCCATCAGTTATTTTTTTATTGTTACCTGATTCAGAATTGACCCTGCTATGAGGAATAACTGATTTATTAATGTGAAATACCTACTAAATATTAGTGTAAGTATTTATAAGTTGAAGTATTTATGAATATAAGTTCAAGCTAATAGTGAAGGGTAATCATGTTTCATTATGAAACATGACTGTGAAACTACTATTATCATCATAAATATATATTCTTATGTTGTCCACTTGGAAGTGATATCAAGCTGAGTTTATTTATATTGCAGAACGACTCTACAGAGAGCCAGCAACGGGACCTCTACGAAAGTTGTCCGTTGATCTCATCAAAACTTACAAACACATCAATGAGGTGTGTTGAAATCATCTCCCTATCATAAGTTTTTTTCTAATTCTGAAGTTAATAATGCAGATTGTTGATCTGTTAGTGTTTATTCAATGTAATATATTTTAGTTATTCCTTAATAATTTAATCACTATTTTGTTCTCCTGTTATTCAATTGAGGCAACAACCTATGTGTTCCATCTCGTCTGCTACAAGGATTAGTTCTAATTTAAGCCATAGAATTCACTGGGCTTAACTGGCAGGAATTTTCATCCGTGAACTGAATCTACAATTAAATATGACTATAAAGTTAAAATAATTGATCATTCTTGTTCTAATTTCATTAATTTAATGACTACACGTTTGCACTGCACAAGCTTGTGAGCTTTGGATGAAACATAAGGTTAGGCTTGTTAGGTTTGTCTCTCCTATGCTATGGGGGATTGGCGCCCCTGGACGGCATTGTTAGGTTACCTCAGCTACAGCTAGGTCCTCTGGATTTCTATCTTTTGGGCTCACTTTGCTATTATCCATTTTAATGCCTTTTCCACTGAGTATTCTTTATTTTTTCTTCCTTTTCTTTCTTAATTTGCTGTTTCTACATTCAAGGGAATTTTGTGTGGGAACCCACCCTGGATAGATTATGCATTTTATAAAGTCCATGCTGAATGGTCCCTTCTTTTTGCTCTCTTGAGATCGCCTTTGGTGTGGCGAGGGAGCTTTAAACTAAATAATGAAAATAATAATGATATAATAATTTGGATGAAACAAACTTTCACTGGTTGTTGCCTCGGGGTTTTAGTACTAGACATCTGGGAGTGAAGGATGCAACCATCCACAACTGTACAGTTGCAGCAACATCATGGGTCTTTACGTATTTGCATTGAGGTCCAATTCCTTGCTTAGCTGGAAGGATCAATTGTTAATTTGAGGGGCCTCGCCTCTTAAGAAAGTAAAGAAAAGTGTTGTAGGTCACTTGTGATCGACTTAGCACAATTAAAATTACAGGTGTAAGTCATTGGTATCAGAAGTGGTAATACGGAATTTTGTCCAGGTTTATTATGCGAAGAAGAAGCGGCGGGCCGTGCAGACACAAGGCCAGAGCCCTGGTGGCGCCCAGCACAAGAAGGAGAGGAAGGTCTACAACGACGGCTATGATGACGACAACCACGACTACATCATCAAGGCGGGCGAGAAGTTTGAGGGCAGATACGAGATAGACTCTTTAATAGGCAAAGGCTCCTTTGGTCAGGTGAGTGGAACCCTCCTGTCCCTTCATGACGTCACTTCTTAATTTACTTTCTGTCTGCCAAGCAGGGACAAGTGGACCCATTTAAGTTTTTTTGGTTCTTTTTTCTGCTGTTTGTGGTATGTATTGATTGATCCAGGGGATGTCCTGCAACTTTTATTCTTGAAGGAAGTAGTTGAAGTATCAATGAAAATTAACTATGAGAAAGGCTTGGGTCCATTGAACCAGCTGGTAATTCGTGATATAGGTACATTCTCTCTATTAAACTTGAAGTTAGAATAATTTTTAAGGAGTATGTCCACATGTCAAGGCCCAAGCATCCAATAAAGTCATGGCCAATATACATTTTGTGCAAATTCTCTTCGATAGAGGTAAACGAAGTCTGTTATTCACTGTGGCTTTCAACATTTACATAAAAACTGACTAGAAATTTTCTTGTATATTGGACCCAGTATCACCTCTAAATGCTCTAAACCAATTTTTCCCACTGAACTAATCTTTTTCTTTTTTGAAAGGTTTACGTGTTGGAATGAACATTAGAATAAAACATTCTGCATAGAGTAACTGTCATAGAGACTTTGTGTCGTGTTCGTCACTCGATATTGAAAGGGGAATTTAAGCTTATTAGTGCTGAAGTTCCGAAAATAACTGTTAAATATAGTATACATATCACAAATGGGTTAAATGCAATTCTGTGTAGCCGCATTTTCGCAAACCTTCCGTTATAAGAGGGCGAATCAAATGTAAAGGAGAATTGAGTTTTTGAGCATGGAAGTTTGGAAGAAAAGGGCGGGTGCTGCTACAGAGCATTCGTAGGGGTGTTAGGAAGGGGCGGATGCTTCTACAGAGCATTCATGGGGGTGTTTGGAATTGAGAGAGCTGATCACTCCCTTGTTCAGACGAGTTCAGCGTTAGGGGTTACGATGTCGGAGCTCCAAGCCTAACCCGTTGCTGCGAAGTGCGAAGCTCATTGTAATTAAATATTAAATTTCTTACTCCTGAAGTTGTAAGACCAGTTGCAGTTCTACTAAGATTGGCTGCACTGTTCGGGGATAAAACGTTGTCGAGGGCTAGCGTGTTAACTTGGTATACAAGCAAGTGAAGAAAAGGCTTCAACGGGTTGAAAAGGATGAATAGGATCACCATCTTCATATCGGCATTACGGAGGTAAACGTTCAAACAATTTGACCTTCTGGAAGGCGAACGAATGTCTGACAGCTTTTGAAATTGCATTACAAGAGGGAATACCTTGGTGGTAGCTTTCATACAATTGTTATAGAAGACCTCCAGTTTCGTAAAGTGTGTCGCATGTGGGTCCCGCACTATTTGACAGTGGAACAGAAGTTGCAGAACTTCAACGTGCGCAAAGACGAAGGAAATGAGTTGGATTTCACTTGACTATCTTCCCTGTAGCCCTGACCTATCGCCGTACGGTTTCCATATTTTGAGCCTCACAAAGAAACACTAGAGAAGTACAAAAATTCCAAGACAATGCGGCGGTGGCCTTGTGCGCCAGTGGCTCCTGACACAACCCTCTTCATTTCGTGGTGCCGTGATCGAGAACCTCCTAAGCCACTGGAAAAAGTACGTTTCCGAAGATGGGATTATATGAAAAAAGGGTGTGGGCTTGATTTTTTTTTTGTCACACCAATTACAGCTTTCTTTACGATAAAGTCTCATTTTTATTTAATCCCACTCCCCGTGCGTTTAAGTTTTCTATGCATCACACTGTGTACACTTTAGTTATGAAACTATTCATGTGATAAATTGTAGCGTCCATCTACATCTGTAGGACGGGTGTGAAAGTGTGTCACCCCGTGATAAGGCAAGGGAAAACCAGTATGAGCTGTTGAGCCTTGCAGCCAAACTTGTCTAACAGGTCTCTTACCTAAGGTGGAGTTACACTATAAGTTCAAGGGATTAGGGTCTAGGGGTATCATTATTAGACTAGAAGACGCGCCTCGCCGAAAATGGTGAAACAGATGAAGTTAATTCCTTAAGATACTCTATTATTTACGGCAAATCTGACAGGAAAATTGTTATTCGCAGTATCACTGATGCAAACTGTCTTCTCTGACAGTCGCGCTGATTAGTGACAAATACGGACAAATACGTTTTCTCCCATTTAAATCCTTGAGAGCGTGATGGACTCACTGACGGACCAAGCAACACTGGGCTATTATTATATCGTGGGATGTCGTGATGATTTATTTCTTTCTATCTGCAGGTGGTGAAGTCATACGACCACGAGGAACAAACGTGGGTTGCCATCAAGATCATTAAGAATAAGAAGCCTTTTTTAAACCAGGCACAAATAGAAGTAAAGCTGCTCGAGATGATGAACAGAGCCGACTCGGATAACAAATATTATATTGGTGAGTTGCTAATTTAAGGATGAGACTTTCGTTCGTTATAAGTAACGCAGCCATTTGGTATAGAGTTTGTGTGCATTGTCGAGGTTTTTCATGTTTTGGATATCACTGTTTTCTTGAAGAAATAATAGTTTGAATGTTACGAGTGAGCGTATTAGTTACTGTAACTTTGTTCTATTGCAGTGATTATATTTGGCAGCAATTTTTTGAAATTGGCTGTTTCTCAATTCTGTACCACCTTTTCAGCCTGTTTGTAAGTGGTGAAGTAAATTGACTTTACATAGTCTTTAGCTTCATATCTTCCATCAGCAGCAGTAGTTTTATGATGTATGATTTTTCGTCTTACATTATTCTGTAATCATATGGCATTATTTAGTTTTGACATCGCAAGTCACTGTTTTTGTCGTAGTAATTTCTTTATATAAATTTTCATAGAGAACATGAACACGTACAGAGTTTTGCTCAGTTGTTACGGGTCACATAGCAATTTAGTGACACTGGTCTAGTGAGAGCAGAGCCTCTGCTCGGTATGCTGTCGGAAGCACGACTATAGCATAGCTGTTCGAGCCTGCCTGGCTGTGCAAAAGTTGTTCTCCAAGAGCGGAGGAGCCAGAACGCTTTGAGCCCTGACGTTTTTGTGCTCCAGACAGTTTGGTTCTAGGGTTGAAAGAACTGAAAAAGCCCTTGAGAATAGAACACATAATTTGAAGCCAGTGTTCCTGCTGTGACGTTTACCAATCTGAATTGAGTCAGAGTTGAAGGAAAGTGCATTGGTCTTGTTATTCAGGTGTGATTATTCACATTTCAGTGCGTCTGAAGCGCCACTTCATGTGGCGTAACCACTTGTGCCTGGTGTTCGAGCTGCTCTCCTACAACTTGTACGACCTGCTACGCAACACCAACTTCCGCGGTGTCTCCCTCAACCTGACCCGCAAGTTCGCACAGCAGCTGTGCACAGCGCTGCTCTACCTCTCCACTCCCGAGCTGCAGATCATCCACTGCGATCTCAAGCCTGAGAACATCCTCCTCTGCAACCCCAAGCGCAGTGCCATCAAGATCGTCGATTTTGGCTCCAGTTGTCAGATGGGACAGAGGGTGAGTCCTGTTTTCCTTGAGGCTAGGGTAGAAAATCGGAACGACAACGAGAGTTTTCGTTGTTGATGTGGTTGACAAATGGGTCAGGTACATTGGATGAAGTCTATTGCAGTCGTTGAAAAAAAGACGAGTAAGTGTCCATCCTGCTCAAGTTGTTTGAATTTTTGTTTCGAGATTTGTGTTATTTGTGCGTTTTGATTTTGAGTAATTTGATCAATTTCTAGTTCTCTCCACGAAAAAAATACGACCAGTTCAGACTGCAGTTTTTATGGTTGAGTGTGTACTACTCAAGTGTGATGTACAATTATCATACACTGTTAGTTAGGTAGGTATTGCGGAAAGAAAAGAAACATTTATTTCGGTGAAAATAAGAGTACTCTCTTTTTAATGTTGCTATGACACAAATTTATCTTTGAATACTGCAAAATACTCTACGTGGTGACTATCATGGCTTGCCTTGAGTTGTACATACTGTATTTATATTCTAGAGACACAGTATTGTATTGGTTATCAGTTTATAACCCTCAGGGGGCATAAGACCAGCAATTGGGCTTGGTTAGTTAGGTTTGTCTATCTTACGAGTATGTTATAGGGACTGGTGTCCCCATGGAGCACATTAGGACTTCTATCTTTCGTCCGACTTTACACTTCTTTTAATTTTTACACATTTACGCTCTCTTCTTTGTCCTTTCTTCCTCTCCATTCTGAATTTGCTCTTTTTATGCGCAGTGATACCTGTGTGGGAACTCCCCTTGTGCTTTGATTTTCTGTTCTCTGGAGTCCATACTATATGGTCCCTTCTCTTTCCTCTCTTTGGATCTCATATCATGTGGGTAGGAAACTTTAAAGTATTTTATATAACAATAATAATAATGTCAGTTCACGGTTTCTGTGTTACGTCACCACTCGTAAAGCTGTCCCAGTTACTCAGCTGGTTTCTGAGAGCTTGTTTTCCAGTTCTTGATCTGTAGGCACGCGCTCTTTCTCCTGATGACAAATTATGATTGGTTTTAGCATTTCTTTAAATTATCCATTGTGAATTTTAAGTGTCGAGTGAATTTATTGCCCTAAGTTTGTGACTTGAATCACTTGAATGACAGTTAATAACATCGGAAGTCTTTTTGTACTCCATTTTGATTCAAGTAGAGGTTTACAGTAGCAACCATTCGTTGGTGCGAGGTGGCCTTGTAATGAATAAGGTACTTGCACTGCCAGACCTTCGGCGCGATACAGTAAGAGCTGCTGTTACTACTACTTCTAGGTGCCCTTGATTGAGTTAATAAAAATTTCAATAGCTGTTTTTCACATTTCTGTTCCACAGGAAAATTACCTGGTTTTCTGTATTGTATGTAGGTTCCTTTTATTGGTTTTTTACTTGGTCATTTTCTTTTTCATTTTAAAGGATACTTAATAAGCTGGCTGCACAAATCCTGAGGGTTTTAATCAATGTGTTTTCTACTTCGGTGAAAGCAAGGTTTTTCTTCAAAAATGTGTCCACACTCGCAGGTATGTAGAGTATAAGGATACCAAGGTTTGTATTCGTAGTTCCTCGACTTGATCCTTGTGAATCTCTTCTGAAAAGTTTTAAAAGAATTGTATATTTTTTTCAGTGATCAATACAATAATGACATTGCTCAACCCTTGAAGGTTTGTATGTGTAGTATTTGATCATCATGATTGAACGAAGCTCTTGGTTGTGATGAATATAGCTTGATTAATTTCAAGTCGTTATTGTGCAAGCGTATCCCTGACTTACAGACAGTCGTAGTCGACAGTGGTGAACTGCTCATTGCCTAATTTCAGTGCTAACGTTGCTTATATCAAAATATCTTATGTTGGAGTGCAGTGCCGTGTAGATTATAAACCTTGTCGTATGTCATCGTAAGTTCTATTCAGTTGATTTTGTTCTTTCCTCCCACTATGCATTGAATATTTAGTACAGAAAATGGGAGGTGCTTGCAATGACTCATTTTGCTAGAAATATCGGTAAGTTGCCTCAAAGGTTACCTTGAACTGTGCAAGCCAGTATGCCAAACAGTGTTTATTGGCATTATAGAAGTCGCGTTCGTCTTTCACGGTGTAGAATAATTTCGTCAACTCATCTCGAGAATGCTTGTCGTCTCACGTCATACTGAAAATGCGGTGTTTCATTATTTTCATAATTCATCGTTTAGTTATCTCCAGTGAAATTTGTTGGGTATAGCATAACGGGTAAGACTGATCAAACGAGAACATTAGCAGATGAGCAACCTTCTCTGCTACCAACATGGGAGTGCGTATGTTTTGCAGAGGCAGATGCTGTCTTCTTTCGCCTTCCTTCTCTAGACGAGAGATGAATTAGCGCTATGAAGACTAGGTTTATCAAATTTGTAGCAAACTTCATAAGCCAGATCCTGAATGCACTACTGAATAAAATTTCCAACCAACTTACTAAGCTTAAACCTGAATGCGTTGCTCTTCCCCTTTGTGCTAACGTGTAAATTTTGGCAGATTTACCAGTACATCCAGTCACGCTTCTACCGCTCCGCTGAAGTGTTACTTGGCATCCCCTACAACATGGCTATCGATATGTGGTCTCTAGGCTGCATACTCGTCGAGATGCATACTGGCGAGCCTCTCTTCTCCGGTGCTAATGAGGTGAGAACTTGCCGAGCTCTGTTTTACTTCTTCTGGCTGCTGCCTTGAAGTTATATAAAATATAACTGGTGTCTCATGAAAATGTGTAGCTCATTTTAGAATATTAAAAGTTCGCCTAGTAATAAGCCTATTCTAGCTTATTTCTCTCCGTAAATGCCGATAACAGTTTCTCTATTGCATTATAGGCATGTTTTTAAACTGGAGAATTTTTTTCATTTCATCGATGCAAATGTCAAGAGAAGTCAAAAATTTTATTTGTCCAAGTTCGCTATACCCTTTAAGTTAAAGCCTATAACTCGAGACTAAAAAACTTGTTGGTAATAAAATTGCGCGAAATCAAGTTTCATTGAGGAGGTGCTTCACGTGATGTCCATCTTTTTGCAGGCACTCGCTCAGTTTCGATGTTATTTTACGAATTGCTCTTCTCACTCGTTGGTTCGTCGTGTTAGAAAAACGACGCTTTCAAGTTTGAATGTTCATTTTTATCAGAGTAATAATAAGAGGGACTGATTACCTTCGTATTTGTGGTATTTATTTACTTCTTTTATATAAATTAGCAATAGTCCCTGAGACAAACTACTTCGGTTGCACGTATGCTAATGGTTATAGTGCCGTCTAGTTGCTTTTTTCATCAGATTTTTTTTTACATGAAGACCGACTGTTTAATGTAAGCTATCGTTGTGTAATTTTAAGAGACATTTCATGTAGCTGTAACTGTTGATTTATTTCTAATCGTAAAATTGCCAGTGACTAATATCGAAAAATTTTCCAATTCAGCTTCACTGTTAACAAATTTCGAGTTGGTAAATGCTTAGGATTGCGAGTCAGTGTCAAGTTCGGATTGGCTCTATAGTCATTTTTCTGCTTGTATTTTTTATATTACCAGTATAACTATAATCTAATTGTGTGTTATCATTTCTATTAACACTGCAACCTAGAGTTCAAATTTACAACAAATCGTTCTATGTGCAGGTGGACCAGATGAACAAAATCGTCGAGGTTCTCGGCATTCCACCAAAGCACATTCTCGACATGGCCACCAAGACGAGGCGCTACTTTGACAAGCTTCCCGACGGATCTTACGTGCTGAGGAAGCCCAAAGACGGCAAGAAATATCGTCAGCCAATGAGCAGGCGGTTACGAGACATCATTGGCGTTGAAATGGGCGGACCTGGCGGAAGGAGACTGAGTGAACCTGGACACAGCGTGTCCGACTACCTCAAGTTCGAAGACCTTATTAAGAAGATGCTCGATTTTGACCCTAAGACGAGAATAACTCCGTATTACGGCCTCCAACACAACTTCTTCAAGCGCACCACGGACGAGAGCACCAACACGAGTAACTCGACTAGCCCTGCCATCGAGCACTCTGTTATTACCTCTCCTTCTGTTGTGGTGGCTGGACTGCAGCAGCAGCAGCAACAGCAGCAGCAAAGTCAGCAGCAACAGCAAGCACCACCCCAAGTTAGCACTCAGTCGCATCATCACCAAGGTCAGTTTGTGACGAGATTAGTATAATGTATGGCTACCTCGTCTTCCTGTAGCTTCCAAAGCGAGGTACGCTCGTGCTTCTCCTTAAAACAAACAATTGTGAAAATTTTGTACAGGCTCGGAAGAGGTTTCGCACTCATCGTTCGGACGTTTCCTCAATTTTAATACAGATTAAGTTGTATTTTAAAAAGTGAAACGCTGTTTCCTTTGGATCTATTCCATCTTTTTGCTATACTTGTTGAGTCTTTCATAGCACTGTGCTGCAATCTAAACGGAAGGCTATCGGAGGATTTTCTCCTATGATACCGTAGTGTAAATAAGAGGACCGTTCTGGAGGTGTCGGAGATCGTACATTGTCTTGAATGTAATTATTTAAGAAGAACGTTGTTATGGCGACCGTGAGTTGGAACTGGCTGATACCAATGCAAGCTTCAAAGTTTAGTTTTCAAGTACTGTACCAAGCAACTGCAAACACTGGTGTTGCTTATGGTGTTCAAGAGTGTGAAATTCTTTGTGGGCTGTCGGGAGTTGGCGCTTGTGCATTACTGTTATTTGCTGTTATTAACAGTTTTTGTTGTTTTCAGTGTCTTCGTAGATCGAAAAAATGGTTCTTCAAATATGAGATACTAATTTTTCAACATTGATGTTGAAATATTGCCTTTTAACTTATTATCGTGACTGATCTGCAAGCTAAAATAGTTTAGTTTTTGTTTCACATGTCTACATTTGTCTTAAGGAGGTTTACAATCTGAATTTTGCTGTGTTCTGTTTGAATCATTTCCTCTTGAGAAACCCAACAGATGTGCTATCATACTTGTGTTGAGTTCCACGAGTTAATTTTTTGTCATCAAAAATACTTGAAAATGTGATAAAACTGCAGGCATTATTTTCACTTTTATTCGTCCAGGAAGTCCTCTATTTTGTCATCTGATTTAACGAGCTGGAAACGCCTGTCCCCTCGGGGTCAACTTCTCGTTAGCTTCTGGCAAAAATTTGTGCTCTGTTTTTTTACTGTGGCTGTCTGCTAACTGGGATATTCCTTACTGCATTTTTCTCTGGTTATCATATTGGTAAGATTTGGTGCTTTGTGTGTAGTTTTTCTCATGATCATTTTTTCAGTCTGTTACTCATGCCTTGTAAACTGTCGATTTTTGGATGATGTTGATGTTCAGTAAATTAGGGTTTTGGTAAGTTTATGCGTATTCTGATATTTTGTGTCAGCGACGCCTTCCCAGTGTATTTTCTGAGTTTATCTTGAAGGAAATTCTATTGAAGTCTTGCTTGGTGATTGTGTGGGTGCTTATACTTTCTTTACTTCATGGTATCATTGTCATCTGCAATTTTACTCCTCTTAAAATCTGGGTTAAGGTTCTTCTGTGCGTCTTAGAAAAACTATGAGCTGCTTATTTTATTTCAGGTATTCAATACTATGTATCCAATATGCGAGATGCAGGTCTTACTGCATGGGGAAGGAAGTACGTTCCTAACCTACCGGTGTACATCGTTTTTCGTTGCTGATGGCAAAAATAGCAGAAGTCCTCGCAAATAGCCGTTCACGCTCATTTTCGTTTTGCTGCTCTGTCCAATTCCACATTATCAAAATGAACTTTTTTGCTTTGCAGATTTTTCCGAAGGTTTATTAAGTCTGGAAAATCAGATTTCTTTCCAGATTTTCTCAAGCCAGCTTATTCATATGCCCTAAAGTAGTTTAATGTAATAATTTATTCAGCAGAGAGCATTCAGAATTCCTTATGATATTTGTGAAGAAAGAAAAAATTAAGGAGGGTTTAGCAGTCAAGATTTCATTAAATGTGCTAGAAGTAAATTGAAGAATTTGAGACAGTGTTCATTCGTTCAGTATTCGTTAGTTTCATTTCTGTATGTGAAGCCAGAGTTGAAGCGGTGAAAATTACTGTAGGCATTCGAGATAAATTGAATGTCAGCGTTGCACTACCAATTGTGTGAAACGAAAGCATGCCTACGTGCAGTCTATGGCGTAGCTTCAATGCTTGGGGAATTGTAGCGCTGATTTGATTTTCTTATGCTCCATGAGCTTCATTCAGCCGAAAACCTCCGAGCGTGACAAATACGAAGTCCTGTTAACTCTGCTGGTTTTTTACCCCTAATATTCGTTATTAATGAATAGTTTACACTGGACTCAATTTATTTGTAAAGTTGGAGATTTACACTTACTAAAAAGTACAGAGTTTGACTGCCGCTTCTGGCTTCCGTGATATTTTGTGTTCGTTGTAGAATTCATAGGTTGTACTGAAATGTACTGTGTGCAACATATTTCATAAACTTTTATTCTGCATATCCAAGCTTAACTGTGTTTTGTTCTCAGTACTGTTCAACGTTCATGCTTTAGTTCACTGATACAGTCTAGTATTTTTTTTCTTATGAAGTTGAAAGCCTTGTAGTCACAACGTGAAGGAATTTCCATAACCTGTGTGCAAAAGACACAAAATTACCATTCGTTACATAGCCTTGCATCAGGTAGGTAGTGATAAGGTTTTGGATCGCCTTTACTTCATTTAGACTTGGGTTGACGGAAGTTGAATTGATATATTACCTGATCTTATTGCACCTGAATTTTTCCACTGACTAACTTATCGTATCTCTACGGGTCCCGTAACGCAGACGTGCAGAGACATCTCATATTAGACGTTATAAAGGGGTGTTAAATTGTAAGGGCCGATTTTGAATGTGAACCACACCTAAACGTCAAGTTTTTTTCTGCATTTAATTTGACATTTCTCTATTTCAGACTAACTCAATTTGAACCATGGCAAGATACACAATCGAGCAACGCGTTAAAGCTATTCAGGCTTATTTTGAACCTAATTTGTGTTTTATTGAAAATCAACATCGGCCCTTCAAATTTAACCACCCTATAGTAGTCCCTTGCTACTTTCTTCTCAAGTCTGTCATAGGTAACAGCGAACAGGTACATAGTATGATATTATAAGGCGGGTAATACTACGCACGGGTCAAGCTTGTTAATTGTGACAAATTCTAGTGATATATCTGCACTACTCGATCTCGTTTGTGAGGATCTAGTGATATACTTACGTTACTATCGGCTAATTTTGGCATGTCGGTGATGTGTCGCACTGCTCTCACTTGCTTCGTTCTGCCCTGTGTTTACTCTAAGCTATCGGTAATTTATGTGTCTGGTCTGGTATATTTTTATGCTGAAACAACTTTAACAATTAAGTTACTAGTAATAATCCTATGTGGGAATCTTTAATCGTTGCATGACTCCTGAAACCAGCATGCCTGTCATACTTACTGCTGAGATTATTTAGTGTTTCTTCGTCTGCTGAATTACCGAAGAGATAATCGTCTGTATTCCCGATGTCAACATGGAGCTTACTATTGAAAGTCGTCAGTTTCCGTCAATAAGAACTGTGTAATAAAATGCGGCAAGAAGTCCTTGGATAACGGCCCAAGCAAAATGCTGCATACGAGTACTATGTTTATTACAAGAAATTCTACATTTTCAGTCGAGACTGGGAATGTCCTGTGCAATTTTACAACACAACTCTGTGCTGGTACAAGAAAGGAAATTTAAACTACTAAAGCAATTTTCGCCTTGCAATACGATAAAACCACAAACTGAATGTTCTGGTCTGACAAAAATCGAAGTACGAGGGGGAATGAAATGGGGTTGCTACTCTAGGATTCCAGTGATTGGTTGAAGATTAACTCGAGCTCACTCACGAGCGGTCGTTATTGACGCTTTTTAAAAAATCTGAATTTAGGGACATAAATGGCATGAGTATTATCAAAAGCAATTTTAGTAGTATTGCAAGTATTCTCTCTGTGGTTATCGCTGTTTTAACTGTAGTTCTTATATTCTAATGGAATTGCATTGTTTTCTTATTTTGATCATCAGCAATTGCGGTCAACTATGTGAATCATCCAATGTCCTATCGGGTTAGCAGTGCTTGGGTCTCTATGATGGTAATTTATTCCCCATTTTAAAGTACGTTCTCCACTTAGGCATTGTTGTGGATTAGAAATATGTTGAATTCATGCTAGCGTGATGAGTACATCTCCTGAACTGGCAAATAGAAATGCAATCGTTTCATGCTACTCAAATTCGCCTTTGAGTAGGATTGGTTTAGTTTCTTAGTGTTGGATTTAACTTCACTTTCACTTCTCTTAAGTTTTTAAAATTCTTTCATTTGGACGTGCGGGAGTGCATTTGTGATACGATTCATGGAGTAAATTCCAAATTCCGACATTATTTTGCACAACCGGACTGTTCTGTTAACACAATGTTACCTCAATTTCGTTGAGCCTGTCTGTGTCTAGTTCTCTGAAATTGTAGTACTTTCTTTCTACACGAAGCGGGTCATATTCCTATTGATGTCTTTATTCGTTGATATCTTAGAGAACGCACGATTTGTAACATGACTTCAAAGTATCTTCGAAATGGTGTAAAAATGCCACCCAACTAACATGTTCATCTGAGCTACGTCCAGTTAATGCTATTCTTTACCTCTTAATTGTCGATTTAAATTCTGTCCGGGTCTTATTATTCCCACCATTCTCGACAGGGTCGCATTTTTTCTGGCCCGTTACATGCTCTTTATTTTCCTATTGCAACTATTCCTCTGAAATGATTCTGGCAGTTTTGCTCTGGTAACTACTATAAATCCTGGAAAATATGGCACGTTGATATTTGTTAGAAATTTCTTGATACTTGGAATATGGTATTTTCATTTAGATATTTTTTTTCACTTCTACGATCTTCATTTTTTCTATGAATACTGAGCGTTAGGTACAATTCCCTGCTTCAATTGGGATGCTTTGACGATTTTTTTTTATATCTGAATATTTTCTTATCTCACATCCAACATGTTAACAGTTGTATTAGTTTTTGTTTCTCTCTTCCATCAAGTGAAGTGTTTCACACAGGAACAACACGGAGAGAATCTGCCACCTCCGCACTCGAGATCTGTGCGCTTTGAAACTTTTCTTGTCGAAAGATTCGAGACGCTATCTCTTCTTCGGTTAAAATGGTCAAAATACGCCTTCTCGTTTGTTGCTAGATCTGTTCCAGTTAGTCCATAAATTTCTTATACGAGCTGACTTTGTTGCTGAATACCTTTTAGAAGAATAATTTCATTAATTGTGGTTTCAAAACTGCTTCTGTGGAAAATGAGTTATCACTGGGAAAAAACGTGCAAATTAACTGAGGACTTTAAAGAACTATAACATAAAATCCGCCGCTTGCCGTATCTCGGTGCTCTCCCTACAATTCACTCAAACCGAGCCTCGCCAACTGCCACGGAGGTCAAATTACCCGACAAACTCGGGCAGAAATGCGCTGTTATCACACCTACCGACTGCACGGGTGTGTGAAGATTTCTCTGCAGAGTTCTCCTGTTGAAGAACTGCTGGATGCTCGTGTCACATTCAAAGTCTACACAATAGCGGAACTACTTTTCTCTGTTATTTTTGTTTTGTTTATATGTATAGCTTGTTAGTGAGTGCTTTCATCTGAGCTCATTAATGTTTTATCGTATCTGTTGTGCTCTGTTTTGTTGTTCTTTAATTATTAACATTGATAAATTCCCACTAATTATTCTTGGAAGTTTCGTTCTTAACTTGATTTGTTATGTATTCTTTTTGTATTTCTCTGTACCACTGAATAATTATGTGTTTTAATATTTTCTATTCCGTACTAATTACATTATCTTTTATTCCTCTATTTTGTTGTTCAGCATTTCACAGGCTTCTAAAGAAGCGTCAGCCTTCTTATACCCGATTAACTTATTTACCTGCATTTTATCTTACGTTACGCTTGTATTTTTTGCTGATTTCACCACCGTTTTAACTTCGTGTTTGTTTTGTTTATTTTCGTTTTGGTTTGTGTCCCCTGACCAGGATGTGGCGGGCGTCTCCGTAGCGAACCGCCGCCCGCCCCCCATTCCCACCATGCCCTGAGCTCCTCACACATCCACGGAGCTCCTTCCCACATCCACACGTCTTCCTCTCACGTGCACGGCTCCAACTCCTCCCACATGCACAGCACTAACTCGTCCCACGTGCACGGGTCTGGTCACGTGCATGGATCGTCCTCTTCGCACGTGCACGGATCTAACGCGTCACATGTCCATGGGTCGAACTCGTCTTCCCACGTGCACGGGTCGAGCTCTTCTCACGTACATGGGTCTTCCTCGTCTCACGTGCACGGCGGAACAGGTCACGTGCACAACTCCACACACGTGCACGGCGCCTCACTGGCCGTGCACGGTTCGTCTTCAAGACACGTGCACCCTTACCACACGCACAGGTCGCGCGCGCTTGACCCAACTCCGGCACAGCCCTCTGTCCACCATCCTCCACCCTCCCTGCTGCCCCATCCCCCCCTCCACTCCCACCCTAACCCTGGAGTGTCGTTGGCTACTATAGACCCAGTCACTACCACCAATTCGAACAATACCAGCAGCAATAACAGCGGTCTCTTGCTTTTACCGAATAATATCCAGCAACAGCAGCAGCAACAACAACAACTTTTGCTGCAACAGCCACATCAGATTGTGGTGACCAGTCAGTCGGCGGCGCAACAGCAGCAGCAGTTACAACAGTTTCTGTTGTCGTCCAATAGCGCCAATAAAAGTGGTTGTGTTGCTACCCCCAACCTAAGTCATCAGCAACAGAACCATTTGAATGCAGTCAGCAGTGGGAGTTGTAGTATCAATAGCAGCAATTCTAGTAACCTTTGTAATATTGTCGTTAATAGTAACATGAGCGGTAATGGCGCGAGTTGTTTGAATGCTAGCAATAGCATCAATTTAGTCAATAATGCCACCAGCGGGCACAGCGCGGGCGCTTTACACACAGCAACACTATCACAGGTCACCAATACTCCTGATGGTGTTGGTGACAATGCTGGTGGTGGTGGTGTGAACATCATCAACAGCGGCATGAGTACCAACAGTGGAGCTAGTGTAGGGGGAGTTCATTCGAAAGATGGAGTAGTACCTTATTTCTTAAGCAGCCCACTTACTGTCCAAACGCAGTCATTCGCGTCGTCTTCTTCTGGCTCTGCTCCTTCATCTGTGCACAATCACTTTCACAGCCATCAACATCCTCCTAAGCCGACCAGCTCTTCAAAACTTGCTTTCCAGCAACAACAACAACAGCAACATAGCCCCGCTACCACTGCATCGACTATTTGCAGTACTATAATTGGCAGCCGCGGTGGCGTTAGTACTGGCAGCTCAATAGTTACTAACAGTAGCAACAACCGTGGATCATCGACCAGCAGTAACTCAACTGTCAGCTCGAGAATCACGAGGAGCAGCGCGGCAGCGTCGGGAGGAGTTATGACACGAAGTGCGGTTCTCAAACAAACAGCTTTACTCAGTGGTAATCTCTCCGTGAACGTCGTGAGTAGCGCATCGGTGTCGCTGCCTTGCACTGCCACCTCCACCGCCGCTCCAACCGAAGCAGGCCATAACGCTGGTCTATTGTCACATCATTCCCCTCTCACGTCCCAGTGATCCTTTAGTCACGTGTGACGTAGAAACTCTGTGACAATAAGCGACACTTTTTGGGTGTTTTGCGTTGCTTCTGTGAGAAATCTATGCTCGTATTCCGTAACGAAATGCGAGAGAAAAATTAGATGTGTTAATCACTCTATCAGTGCTCTGAACTCACAACGTATTTGAGCTTAGAGAATTGATACTTTTCTTACCAGGGCAATCAAGAAAAGAACGGGATGCTCTGAGCGGTTTGCCACTAATTCCGTCAATCCAGAAAATCATATTTTTCGAGTGACGATCGTGTGTAGTCATTGGACAGGCCTGCATCTCAGACCTATCACAATTAATGGTGTCTGGTGAGCCAAGATAAATATCACTTGCTCACGGGAGTGTTACGTAACTAACCCTAGCCAAGAGTTTTGTGATGATTAACCAAATTGGAGTGAACTAGGTTTCCTATCTGGCAGATATCAAGGATGGATATCCATACCAAAATGGACGCTCTTACCGATTGTTTCTTGTGCTCGCTAGTCGTTCTCGTCCTTCCAGCATCCTTACGTACAGATGAATTCTCGTAACAACCATTGACGTGTTGTAAAATGCAGTGATTGATTATTGATCATGATGCTGAAGTAACACCTCGAATCTCTGAACCAAATTCGTCGCATTTTGTTAAATGATCACAATTCTTTTTTCAACGTCAAGTGAAGAAATTGTGGGTAAAATAGAAAGTGTTCGATAATCACGCTCATTTGCGATGCGACGATTGTAACAGTGAAGCAACGCCTAAGTGAGGTGATAATTATTGGTTTCAAGGCGGGCTTCTTGTGGCTCTGGCAGCTGGTTGTGCATGTAGATCAGCCTCCTCTTGTAATGGAGATAAAGATCATGAAATTGTAAGAACTGAGACGCATTTTTGGTACCCTCCTGATATAAAACGGTTGTATTTTGTTGAAGGGGGAATTTATACCCGAAGGTTCGCATCCTCACCCATGCCACCTTGCAGTATAGTGATGATTGGAAACATTTAATAACTGCTTATATGAATCATCGTCCATGGACTACACATTATGTCATCTTACTTATATCGTACCTATAATTTCCTGTGAGCCTCTTCATATTCAAAATTTTTATTTCATTACGTGCTAACTGACCAATTTCGGTCCCAATGTTTTGTAGTGTGAGCATCTAAGATGCATAACATTTCAGCCAAAGCCCGTAGATCAACGTGTACAGTTTATTTTTATCCAGGGTTTTACTCGTGGACGTGTGTACAGATGAGTGGGATAGAAGTCAAGCGTAGCTATATTTTCACTTCATGAATTTTCGTCGCGAGTTTTTGAAGAAACTCATTGTATTTAATTCTTGCTAGCAAAATTAATTTTTATTTCTCAGAAGCATTCTCGTTGCACGGCAGCACTGACTATTCTGTCCGTTACAAACATGCCCAGCTTTAATTTGCTCTAAGCGTATATTTTGTTTGCTCAGTTTTTATATAGTTGCAAGGTTTCTAAGAAACGTAAGTTTTAAAGCATCCGCTTTTCGAGTGCTTTTTGTAAGTTCGTGAATTCGAAATCGTTAATGCGTTCGACTCGTCCTGTCATGCATGTTATAAGATTCTTAATGTAACATTCAGAGACTCGGTCTGTTTTTCATCTCTCCATGTTGACCCAAGCAATGCAACTCAGTCTGCTTTTTATGACGTTGTGTCTAGATCTAAGCAAGCTTAACTTAACTTACTGTGGCTCCAGCATTATCTTTTTTTGTCTCCGTATACCTCTTAGTAGGACTAAACCTTTTACGGTTCGTTTACCCTAAAGCAACTGACTTGAATTTTTATGACATCGCGTAGTTCCAGACAGAATTAACTCAGTTTGCTCCGCTACTTGCTATTTAGCTGGAAATATTGATTTCTGTGACTTCATATTGACGTAAAAAAATCTTAGAAGAAAAGTCCTAATATTTATGCGTTTCATAATAGTAAAATTACGAGTAAATGACGCTTTATTTACGTTCAACTCACTTAGGAGGTAATATTCATAATTTGCAATGAAAACTGCAGTTAAATTCTGTTCTGAGAAAGCCTTTCATGACTCAGCATAGGCAAAATGGTCGCCTTAAAACACAACGTTCGTGAACAGTGGCCTAGCTTATGGCTCAAATTCTCTTCATATCTGGAGCAGAGATTGATTTGATTCCTGTCACAATTGTAATGATGGTGATGGTCCAGTCGACTAAGCGTCAAAGGTTTCAATATTTTGTCAGTTTTGAAAATTATCTTTCTTGAACAATTCGTGCTTGGCCCTCAATTTCGCTCGTGAAATCATTGTTATTACAATTACAAAATGTGTGATAGGGGTTTTCTAATCTTCGATTTAATTGTGTGAGAAAAAAATGCAGTTTCTGGGATAACTTTCTTGATGCTCCTCCGTGGTAGAACTTGTACTTCAAGACAATTTGCGCTGATAAATTGCTATTTTACCAGTACTCTGCCTATTTTCTCATGATTAACATGTAAGAAAATCTAGAGAGATCTCCTCACCAACACATACTTCTTACTGCTTTTCAGCTACTAATGCAGTATTATCTTATATTTATAGCCGGAGTTTATAAATTTAAAATAATACATGTCTCTCCATGTGTGAGGGAAAAGCGAGGAGCTTGACACGGTCTGGAGATCAGTTTTGCACTTCGGCCCTTAGTTGGAGTGCCAGTCCAATTTCCTGCCCTGTTGCTCTGCCATGGGCAATACCTCATTGAGCGTCTATTATTCAGCTGCTGTTGCTGATGTTGAGCTGGGCTAAATTTTTACTTCAAGAGTTTCACGACTCAAGTTCTCTTTTATTTTGAAGCTCTCAATATTGTTCATTGTAGAAGCGGTTTGATGGGCTTCAAAGGTTCGATTGCGAACTTATCTCCATTTTTAAATCTGCGTGTTTTATGTCGTAATGCTCCATGATGTAAAAAATTGGCGGCTAATCAACTCGCGCTGTGCTTGCTCAGAACTATTTCTGGTCCTAACTTTCCCCGGACCGTATGTGTCCTTGCACTAGCTTCGCTTACAGATTAACTCCACCTTGTCAAAGTTCATGAAGAATCCGGCACCACTCGCATATTGATTTGTCTCGGAAATACTCGTTAATGCTCCACTTTGGACTGGAAAATAACCCTATTCGATCACGTGGAAAATTACCCTATTTGATCACGAGGAAAATAACTATTCGATCACGAGGAAAATAACCCTATTCGATCACGAGGAAAATGACTCTATTCGAACTGGAATTAACGTTGCCTCGTCGGTAGTTCTAAAATTGTCAGAAACTCGAGGTGTTCGTAAAGTTTAATTTCTCGTTCACTGTTACACACTTCTCAGCGCTGAATCTTTTTACGTATGAAAATTTCATTTGTTGCCTTTATCCCTAGTTCATCGCTAAGTGGAAAGGCTAAAATTTCGCCGGTTCAGTTTCGAAAACTGCTTATCATATTTTTATGCTTCATTAGTCTTGATCATTCCGATGCGTTTTCAACTTAATTCAACATTACCAACGATTGGTTTGAATTTGAAAGGTTTGTAATATATCCTTTTTAAAGTTTTTAAGCGATTTTATTTTGCAGTTGCGAAAGCCATATTTTTTTAGTCCGTTTTTGGTGTACGAAATCTCATGTCTCCTCATATTATGAAATATTTATTTAAAAAACCAAGAAATCTGCTCGAGTTCAATTTCTAGGCTTATGTGAAGTGTTATTCGAATTTTATTTCTTACTTTGGTATTTTTTATACTATCAACATTGCCCATCAAGTGCTGCTTTGGTGCTTCTGGTCGCGAAATCTCATGCGATTTTCGAAATTTGATCTATTTCAATTTGCAATAACAATGTCTCTACTTTTCAAATTAACGTTTTTAATGTTTGATATTAAACGTACCATTAAATTTGTTCCTTTGATTTAGTTTTTTACAGATTTTATTTTACGCGCTAGTATTTGTTATGTTATTTACAACCTTCGTCGATGGAAGCGATCACTTTTGCTTGTTGATCTATTCTAGTTAGGTTTTCGCAATATTCCATCATTTTTTAGTTTGAAATATTCATTTTCCCTTCCATTGAAAATCGGTTTAAAAATAGTTCTCAAATACGGCCCTACTCTTGTCTGTCTTTTGTTTCTTCTCTTTACTACGCAATCGCGCCTAAATCAGGTGAAAATTTCGTTTTCGTGCCTTTATCATGCGTTTCCATCGTTAGTTTCTGTACCCTTGCGCTGTCGAAGGATTCTTAGTGGAATTTTTTCTTCATTGATGAAATTATATATTTATCAACTGGAAATGAATTGATACGATACGTAACTCGGCTTGTGTCTCTTCAGATGTACTGCGAAGAGGGTCTTCAATAATTTAAGATTTTTTTTGTCGCGGTGGCTTAGTTTAAAAGGAGTGATTCTTTAGTAAACAAATGGAAATGAAGACAGTAGCTCGAACTTTGAAGTAGGTTTTGGTGGTACCGTGTGCAGCTGAGATGCAAGAAACTTTCGTAAGACGTGTGAAGACAGCGACAGTGTGCTGTGTTAATTGTGTGAAGATATGTATAGAAGAAAAACATGTTACACAATTTGCAAAGCAAAACAAAGGCAAGGCAGGCTAATGCTGTGCACCACTGAAATTCCCCGCTTTCATGATGTTCGTATTGCGTTTAAATTAGTTGTGCGTTAACTCGAAAAAGAAGCGTCGGATCGAAAATGCTGTAATGTCGAGTGTGGTGCTCCTTTGCATAGCTAAAGATGAGCAATGGATTGAACCGGGTGCTTTGTGATGAATTTACCAGGACCTGTTAGTGTATATTTCCTCCTGGGCTTGCTATAGCTCATTTCTTGGAGTTCAACGAGCAATTACACTGTGAAATTATCCTATTTTCTTGTGCTTTTAAAGACGTGAGGTGGATAAACTATTGACATCTCTCTTCTTTAGATCATGTCATTTTGTTGTAACAATATTATTATTAATATGCTATTGTAATTCTAAGGTGAACCGATGGCAGCGTGTAGAACGCTCTATGCTTTTGCTCGTAGAAGAAATCTACGTTAGTCGCGCTCCCGTATGAGGGCCTTTGAAACGCCTGCATGTGTTGTATGTGCGTGACGTATTATGCGACTGTCTGTGTGTGGCTGATGTCATTAATTCGTATCGTGTGTGAGAGGTATTAATTCAACTGTTGCGAAATATGGTGCTTAATATCTGACCTTCAATAATCACTGGTTGGCGAGTCAATTTCAGACGTGGGTGTAATTTTGAACATATTCTTCGTTCAGACTTCAGAAGATTGAGCTCCCTGCGTAACATCATAAAATATGTAGATCTAACAGTTGTTCATATGTTACATAATTACTTTGATATCTATGTAGTTTAGCCGTCTTTTTCATTTGTCTAACGTGAGTGCGAGGATTTCGATATCGTTGATGACTTTCTTCACACGCACGCTGGTTTTTCATTTTCTCAAACGCTGTCGTTGTGAGGTAATTTGGTTAGTGCCATCTTCGACTGTGTACGTCCCTGTCATTAGTTTACTTGTACAAGTATTGCTCCCAAGACTACTGGATATCTGTACCTATGCTACGTGACCGTGCGCACTAGCTGTTTATGAATATTTTTTGTCCATTATCTAATTATTCTTCAGTTGCAAGACCAATAGTGTGTTTCAAGTAATTCCTGTGTTGGAAAAAATTTCACACGGGTTACTCCATCAAATGCAGCTGCGGAAATCGTCCATGCAGGTTTGACTCCGAATCCAGATATGGATTTGCCGACATACCGTGAAATCTAGCTAACTGCTCTGTTTCCAAATTTGGAAAGGCTGGTTGCTGCCTATGTTACAGTAATTAATTGAGAACAAGAAGCATCATTACACAATTCTAAATTATATCTGTAGAAATTTTACAGCTAGTTGTAATATGGAATTGCAGGCATGAACTTGGATGGTCGATCAATTTCTGAACACCATCTGATGTTAGGATGACACCAGTCGAGGGAGCTTCAGTTCCTTTCTATCAAGAGTTTTAAGGTAGTGTTTTCTGATGGATTTAGCTCTTGTTCCTTTTCAGAATTAAATCGAAATTCGAGCGTAAAATTTTCATTTTTATCAACATTGGTGGTAACTGGATACAGCAAAACTTTAAGTGTAGTTGGTTGACCTTGCAGTGCGTCAGCCGTTCAATTAATTAAGAAGCAGCGAGTTGAAAAACCTCTCTTCAAAATTAATTTCAGATATTTTAATATCACTGTTAACAAAAAATGATTTCAGGATGGAACAGTATAAATTTGTGCGGGTTTTACCAGGAAGAAGAGTTGCATAGAAAAATGATACAAAATTATATACACTTAACTTCTTAAATGAGTATTATTCACGGGTTAACGCATGTCAGCGCCTTCGAACTGCGTACACACGACATTCGCGTGTGCATACATCAATTGTGTAATGGTTCGCCAAAGTAATTTATAGAAAATTTTCGTTTAGCTTCGTTTAGTAATTTCCGTGCTTCCACGGAAGTTATTTCGTAATGAATTCAATGCTCGCGCGCTTATATGTAGCCTCGTGGTGATACGATAGTTTATTTCGATTTCTATATTGATGCTCTGTGTTGTGCCTCTTTTGAACTGCGTGATTTCTGAGTTTCTCTCGAGAAAAAGTTCTGAATGGAGAGCAATGGTTCACTATCAAACGTGGAGGATGGCGTAGATTTCCTATTTTGTTTTGGTAAGTTTCATTTTCACTTTACTATCGGGGCACGTTCTACTACGCAGGTCCTACTGTAGAACAAGCGTTTATTTCTAATTTTTCTTCAATTCTTGGTGCGAATTGATCTTGTTCGTCGAAGCACCTCTTTCATGTGTACTTCTTGTGTAGAAATGTGTTTTCGGAGATTTTTGCTAGATTCTATAAATTTGTATAAATCGAACGTGCGTATGACTGAATTTTGATTAATCAGGTAACCATATAAGTACTTTTAAGGAAACTGACAGTCGCAGCTGAAACGAGGACTGCGTGAAATAGTAACTTGAAGCATAAGAGAATGAGTGAGTGAGAGAAGGCGTTTTTGTCGTCGTCTCCTTTTTTTTTGTGACCGATAAATTATCATGAGATGGATATTTCATGGACGAAGCTTTTGTTCATTTACTATTATATTAGCGTGGTGCTGCTGCTCTTGTAAATACGATTCGCAGACAGTGCGACGCCCAGAATCTTTCTTCTTACCCCCTCCTAATCGGTCCTAAGGCTGTGCTTGTGCACCATCTTAGAGGTTTCTTGTAGCAACGAGAAAAGCAACTTTCGCTCTATGGGCTACGGGGAGGAGCAGTAATTCATGACTTGTCTAAGTGTCGGCTTTCTTATGTGCTTTTTTGTTTCTGGAATAAGTGATGCGTCATGCTTTACCATATTCCCTCTTTACGTACTGCATGGCTTAAATTGCGGTTCAATATTGTCCGTTATTGCTCACGATTATAGGACTTCATGAGTGACAGGAGGAAATCACAGTATTTCATGAAATCATCTGAAACCTTTTTCTTGACAAGCGAGCTCTGAAAATAACTTTACGCTGTCTTTTTTTAGAATTTTGTATCGGCAGTTAAATAAGGTACAGTATGGTGTTTTGCACTTGCAAGTGCGCGGTGAGGGGAAAAATATTTGTCCATTGATCTGCAGACGAGACGACCTCACCCTACAGATTTTAGTGCTCAACTAGAGTACACGAACAGTGATGAATTTTTACTCTCGATATCTTAAGTTTCAAATTGAAATACAAAAGCGTGGACAAATGAAAAAAAAGCCGATAACACAATGTGGCAATTTGCTCTTTCTGGCACAAATCTATTGGGTACGTTTTGTATAATTGTAGCTTCCCAACCTTGTTGCTTTTCTCGTTGATTCAAGATCTCTTTCTTGTTCTCCCTCATGATGGATGAGTGTCCTCGCCCTTAATTATCTCGATGTTTCTTAACTTCTCCTGTTTCATTTTCTTGTTGTGTGCTGTTCGATTTCTAACAATCAAGAGCTGATCCCGTTCCTTGAGGTGAGTTCTCCGTCTGATTTTGTCCACTTAAATCCGGTTTTTTGATCCGCGATAGTTGTACCAATATTTGAGGACTCTTCTACTTGTCACTTCGATGACCTGTTCTGGAACGTTTTCGTATATAGTTTAACCCCGTTAGAAGGATCGCAAAGCAATTAACTGGTTAATTTTCACTGTTTGATGAGCAAATTTTCCCCGCCTCAATTCGTTGTCGCTGCCCGTTGGTAAATGTAGAATAAATTTATCGTACTATCATCAATCACATTGGCTGAACATATTCCCTTGAGTTGAATTATATGATTTTAAGCACATCAATTACTAGTCGACTGACACATGTCCATTTCGTACCATCATTTTTGATCATCTCCGAAATGTGCTTCTACCATGTTGAGCTATCAAAATAATTTCGCAATGATTAATTTACATATTATGCATTTTTCATCCGTGCATTTTCTTTGAGACGATATGTCTACATGGCAAGGTCGTTGTTCTGCAGGTAAAAATAATCCTTATTTTGCCACCTAATAGTTAGATATATTAATACGATCTGCTAGGAATTCTTATTTTGTCTTGTGCATCTAAACTCGAAGTTAAACGATAGTTCATTAATATCTATCGTTTATTAAATAACAAAAACATCCCCATAGTTACGTTGAGTTGGTTTTTCAGCAGCAGAAAAACGTGAGTGCCGATTTACACACTTCTCGTCACGCGTTATTGTAATGTGTAGTTGCCGATCTAAATTATTTCTATTGTACGTGAACAGGTTCTCGTTCTTCCAACACTTTTTTTTGTCGATATGTTACTGGTGTTGGCAGCGCTCGCGTTGGGCGACGAACGGGGTTCTTCTCACTCCCCGAACCCCTCCTCATTGGGGTACTCAGGTGTTAACTATTCATTATTCTCATCTACTCATACATGCTCCTTCATTTGGTTAGGTGTAAATAAAATTGTGTAACATGAACGCTGCCTTTAGTTTACCTGCGAAAGTGTATATATAATCTGCTCGGGAATCTTTGTAACTATGGCCGTAGTAGATTAATGCCCCGTTTGAACAATTGATCCTAATCATCTGCTCGTTTCACCCATCTATACTCTCATCATTCACATCATTCGCTCGTTTATTAGCCCCACTTATTTGCTTGTTTATCCACTTTCATTTTCTCGATCACTTACCCACTGACATTTACTGTATTTTTTACTTGAGCGCTTTATTTATTCGTTTACTTTATTCACTCGCCCACTAACATACCTTGACTTGCACTCTCAGGCATCACCCATGCACCCCTATTCATTCGCTCGTTCATCGATATTCATTCGTTCGTTCATCGATGTTCATTTGCTCCCATTCACTATTTCTTGCCCACTCGCATCGATATGCTTACTCATATTCGCTTATAACAACTAGATCATTCACTCGTTCACTAATGCACCCACTGACATTCGCTTGTCACATCACCCACTCTCATCATACAATATCATGTATACCTAACGCGTATAGGAACACGAATCCAGGTCAGCTGCTGGTTATAGAAGTGGCTGACAGCTACGGAGGAACTGCCAGCGCCGAGTCAACGCAGTATTTGATGGCCACACTGGTATGTACTGTTGTAACAGAAAACACAATTGTGATAGGGATCAGTTTAATAGAATATTAAAAGTGCAATAATGAGTAAGGAAGATACAAGACTGATAAAAGAGCATAAAGGCATGATTCATGATCAAAGTATGTTGATAAATAAGCGTCATACGCAAGAACACTGCTAAGTCAATGTCATTAACTGAATAGATAAACTATGAGAAAACAAATTTCATAATATGGATACTTTAACAATACTGTAAAATTTGCTTCGCGATATAGAAGTCAATCTATAATTTGTATAAAGACAAGTTGTTTGTTATTTACAAGATCACACAATAATCCTAAATAGGGCTTGATTAATACATCAACTCAACAGTCGCATCAAATTATTCCTGTATAAACAATAGAATAGATTCTTATTCCGCGCAGCAGAGTACGACGAGAATCATTCTCAATTAGCCTTCTACGAGGGCGGGCGGCGATCATTTGGAAACAATACTGATGACTAATACGCAAATAACAGATATATTATATAAACCTTTTGAATTTTTCTGTATTCCTACTGGATTATTTTCAGAGTTGTCGAACATAACACATTGACAGTTAAGGGTAATAAAATAAGATCGCATTCATAACCTAAAACAAAAACCTAAACCTCAAGTTAGAAACGGTGCGTACGAACAGAGGGCAAGATATGCATTTGATAAACCTTTACGCGGTACAGCGAAGACCGTTTTAGATCGAAGGATACTGATACATGAATGAAAACTATTTCTATCTGAAACTGGGACACATACCAAGCGTGAGCCTATAAAAGTATTCCAGAGGAGCAAAATCCCATTTAGGACCACGAACGACCTGAAATCTTACAATTGTAATGAAGACTATAGTACCCAAAAAAGAATCCTATCACGCACAACCAGAATTTATGAACTTAAAATCAATACGAAATGGATCCTCGTCAATTTCAAATACACGTTGACTAAAATGAGATGACAGCTAGATATTAAACATCGAGCGACCTGTTTTTGACATCCTTAGAACAAAAAAATGCACAGCCGAGCTTCTCACACAACCAAATGTTGAACAAATGATTATTCAGAGGCAGGCCCAGAATTTTTTTTTGAGACAGTAAATGCTTCCCTCGACACCCTCCTAATCTCATGAAGAAAATGACGTGAGGAATAACAACTCAAAATACTATGCTGCTAAGCTCTCCCAATTCGAATTTTATTATAGATATCTGGCGGTACTTTAAATAACCAAACTTGGCTTGCATCAGAGGTGAATGCGGAAACGCCTAAGAAAACTGCAAGGAACAGTCCAAGGTCAAGGGAATGATATATAACAAATAGCCACAAATGTAGACACACTAAACTACAATACAACCATATAAAAAGTTAAAGAGAAAGTTAGAAATTGCACACAGTTACTTAAAATCTAAATTTCAATACAGCTCACGTCTTTACGCTTAGCGAAGGATAGGAGTAAGAGTAAATTTTAAACTCGCGGTAGAAGGACCTAGTACAATAGGCCGTAATTTGAACATTCAAACTAGACCTTATCCACGACAGTAAAAGGCTCGGTGCACAAAACTGAAGAAAGAAATGCATGCAAGCAGCGACCTGCCCGCATGCATAAAACAGGCCAGCGTGAAACTTCTACGCACAAAAGCGAAAAAGGTACATAGAAAAAACACTAGGCATATATAACATTAAACCACTTAACAATACATGCGCAAAGATGATCAATCCATTCACTACAGCATCAACTACCTGAATGTCGAAGTCACGACGAACAACACCGACAGTAAATCCATGAAAATAAGTACATCACATTAATCTATAGTCAGAAGATACAAGCAGAAACGGGAAGTACCAGCTGAAACAGGTACAGTGAAAATATATAGTCGAAATCGGTTCTCGCGTCATGTTATTTGTATATAGACTCCGAGATTATCAAGCAACCCCGATAAGATAATTACAGATTATTTAACAGACTCATCTTACGAAACAACTTCTATTGCAAAACCACGACTAGAAACAATGATTACTGCTTTGCAAAAAGAAAAGCTTATTATTTTCTCGCTAATAATATTAGAATTTTTACAATTTTAAATTCGTAAGGTAAGTAAGAAATATCCAGCACTTATCACCAATTAGCTTGTAAAGAAAGATGAATCCCTCTGTTACCAATCCCACAAGAACAATGAAGAACCAGATACAGGCAAATTTTTGGTATTTTGGGGATCAGAATGGGTGAACCCTGATTTTGACAACCTTTAAATAATTAATCAAGGAGAGTAGTGGTTTCATTAAATCGAAGCCTCTAAACAGTCGACAGCCACAAAATAGGCCGCCAGGCAGTTGAAGAAATACCTTTCACAATACAGTACATAGCTAAAAATGCACACGATTCTTATCTTTTCGCAAGGACAACGCCAAAAGAAGCGATTAAAGATGATCGATCGAACCAAAGGAGCACTAATACAATAGCAGACAATAGTAAACTCGGTAGATAACAGTGTAGCATGTCAAGCTTCGAGAAAGGAAACCTGGGCCACGGGAGAGCGAGTATATCCCTGTATAAAGCCACTCAAGAGTTTGGTTAAATTTTGGTAAGCACAAAATTAGCGAATTATACTTTGGTAGTGATTTTGAGAAAAATAAAGCTTCTGGTTATTAACAATATGCCGAGGAGCACCTACCTGACGAACTAAGCCAACCAGATCCGAAGGAAACCGTTACAAATAAACGAGCTATAACGCAAGCTATCACACTGTTTTAAGAACAGTGCATAGCGTAACGAGCAAACTGTATACAGAACGAACAAGGAAATTTTATTAAACTGTGTTACCCGCACACATTTCACATCATGAAAATATAGCTACCTTAGCAGCCAAGGTGTCCCTTCTCGAGTAGCCCAGTGATGCCTTCGAAGAAAGTGACTGAGAACAGCAATGATAGGGAGCTCTATACTTCTAATGTCTAAATCCACGGTAAATCTTTGTCACACCAAATTGAAGATCAATGTCTCTCGTACCAATTACTTACACAATAAAATCCCGCATAATTTTGTAGTATAAAGGCGAATGCTTCCAACAGATAGCAACAGCACTCGAATGGTAACAGGCATTGTGAAAATTAGTAACATCTGTATAAAACTGAATAAAAAAATTCACAAGGGCTGAGCTGAAATGAGCGTAATTATGGAAGAGCTTAAACATCGACAACCATTTTTTTGTGGACGTCGGTGTTGCCAACAACCGTGCAGAACTCCTCAAAGCTGATTTTCCCATCCTCGTCTTTGTCGGCGAAGAGGACAGTTTTGTCGACGATCTGCTGAAGCTGGGTGTCTTTCAGATTGTTGCCCACCATCATCTTCAACACCTGCGATGAACAGCAAACTCGCTAAAGTTGAATTGAAGAACAAGAAACAAATAGAAAAATATTCATAAGAAATTAGTGCACTGCAGAAAGTCAGAGGCGAGAAATATACTTAGCAGTACACGAAAACGAGTGGGACGACGTCTTACACAAACTTCATTAGTGCTATGTATTCAAGTGTGAATATTTAAAACAGTCACGTGATAACATCGGCGCGATAAAGCGTCTGTACCTCAGCAAAATATTAACAGAAAAAAACGTGAAGTTTAAGAAGTGTCGAGCACTAGTTATTTCATACAACCTTGGACGCAAGTCCATAAGTTGATACGAATACTGGATACTTATATGAATAATATCTCGGGCATGTTATTTCTAGGCCAGGAAGAAGCGCAATTGTGCGGCATTTCGTCCAAAAGATTTCCAGCTCCTGCATCGACCCATCTTTAAATAACACTAAAACTCTGTGCGGGTGTCGGTATCTACGGTTTTGGATTCTACGACATTTAAATGATCATACTACTGTCCTCAATACTAGCTCCTCAGGTCCGCTGCTGAACAGACGTCCAATAAGAAAGTGACAGAATTTGCTTGCATTCTATCACAGGTATTTAACATCAACCACAAAAAACTTTACGTCCTGTTATGATTAATCTAAACAAGAACATGGTCATAATGAAAAAATGAATAATCAAAGCGTCGGTAGAGAGACGAGTGAGAAGCAACAACAATCGGAATAAAAGAAAGAATGGAAACAGCAGAAATTTCTTTATTTGTAGGAAATCTAACCCTGTCTATAAAAAGAAGCCCAATCGTTGCTATAAAAAACGCATATTGACACTCAGAGTCTGATTTCGTAAAATTACATCGTCACTGAATGTCATCTGAACCGATAAAACATAATGTAAATTACGTAACAAAATTGCAGTGGAAAAAACATTTATAAAATAAGAACAACACTAAGACAAAATTATAAAGTTTCTACGTAGTCAACCTAAGTATAACAAAAACCCGAGTACATTTTGGCCAGCAGATTCATGTTAGCTATAACGGGACTGAGGTAAGGGCTGCATTTAACATCGTTTTTTGTAGATGAAAAAGGCCTTCACAATCCTTAAATGTATTACGTTGTTTGTTGAGTCTAATATTGAAAAATTCTTTAGTCTGAAAAGATGATTCAAATTTTCGAAGTGAGTTCGAGTGAGAAGGTTTTCGTAACCGTCTATTAGTTCTATGACTGATGCCCAAGTGTTCAGAAAATCTGATCCTTGCTTGTCGAGACGTGCTCTCTATACAGGAGCCATTTCAGGCTTCACACCTAAACTGATATACATATAATGTTAGAGCGCACGTCAGACGGCAAGGAGTCTATTTAAAAAAAATTCAAAACGTAAGAGTTTTTCAGGCAGAATTTAAAATCTAATTGTGGATAATGACTAGACAGAACGTTTTTTAGTAATTGCACGCATTTTGAATTAAAACTACGATACGGTAAGGCTACGTAATTTTTTCCTTGGCCACAGCCACAGTAGGTATTTTTGGGTATGGATAATAAATTTTGTACTTAAGAGAACTAGACGTGACACAATAAAAACCGTCTCCATTTCCTTGAATCTAACAATGATCAAGGGAAAACTTTTCTTAAACTTTTACGTAAGGAAATAAATCTTACCTGGAAGAGCTCGCCATTGGAGATGTAGCCGTCATTATCCATGTCATAAATTCGGAAAGCAAACCTCATCTTGCTTTCTTTGTCTCCTTTGACGCTGAACTGCGACATTCCTTGGATGAACTCTGAAAAATTCGGCTATATTTGAGGATTCATACAACTGAAGATCCGTAATCATTCAAGGTATCACCATTGAACATCTTGTAGTGGTTAAAAATGGAGGCCTAGCGCAGAAAACGATAAGTGAAAGCTTCCCTAAAAGGACATCAGAGTCACATGAAAATATTGACTGTGCAATCAGCAACAATTAATGAGAAACTGCTTTCAAGATACCACCACTCTATATCCATGGCAGAAGTTTAAGTAGAGGCAATCAGTGGATAACTACGCACATGTAGCTGTAATATGTACCCAATTTGAACTATTCTTCAAATTTAATTTCAACTTAGCAATAGCTCATAGGACAATAAAATTTAGCATATCTTTTCAGTGGTCAAACGACGAACGACTAACGAGTTTGCAGCAGCGTTTCAATTTCCTTGAAACTTGTATAACCAGTCAATTACTTCACACAAATCTTTGCAATTAGAAAATGATAAATCAAAACGTTGTAGTTCATGAATATGAGTTCTATCTTTCTCACAAATAATTTGAATAAGTGAGTTCTAACTTTCTCACTAATGAGACTTGTATGAATAAAACACCAAGGTAAGAAGAGGAAGAAAATATGAAAAATAATTATCAGCAAAAAGAGGATTGACATGGTAAGAAGAAATGCAGGCACGAAAGATAGAAGCCAAACTCCGAATTTTAAAACCAATCACTTTAACTTTCTATCTACCATGCGGGTTAACGGACCCATTTCCGTTTGTTCAGTTGCTCATTCTTACTATTTATACTACTCGGTACAGCTAATTTCTTGTGACTTTCATTGTAGTGGGACAAAGAGGTGGTATCAATGAATGAAAATAATAAGAAAAACACTGGGCTCATTAGACCCCGCTTGTAATTGATGATGTACACCGCCTGGCAGGCGAAGGACTTGACAAAGTTTGAAAACAAACAATTACCTTTAAAATCGACTTCCCCATTGCCATCCGCATCAAAGATGTCAATGACCCTCTGCACAAGTGGATTTTGTTGCAGTTCAGGTAGGGACATGAATTCCTCCACACTCAGCGACCCAGAGTTGTCCAAATCGAGCTTGCGGAATCTCTTGCCCAGCCTGCGGATCTCGTCCGCGTCGACTGTGCCAAATCAATAATGCAATCGTAGTACAGAGGTGCACAAGAAATTATACCAGAAGTTCCCAAATCATAGCAACGAAAAGTAGGTGTAAAATATTAAGTTTTGAGTTGTAAAGAATAAATGCTCATCTCCATCTCAATAGTCAAAACACCACGGTAACTCATAAATATGAGCGGATGAAAAATTCGAATTTGTTGACAAAGATACAGTATCATAATTGGAGTTGGCAGTGGTGGCAGCAGTCGCACACATCAGTTGTAGTGCGAGGTGGAGGAGGTAGTTGCGGCAGTTTATAACCCCAGCATCAGAAGAAACCCCACCAGCAGCATGATGAAAGGTCGAAGGTAAAAGAAATAAAATTAATACCATGGATAAATTCACAGCAATAAGGTTGAACCAGCAAGCATAATTACCTGACCGCAATGAAATATTTGATGTAATAGTAAAGAAAAATTGAATTATTAGGGATGCAGAAACATCACCAGTAAATGGCACGACAGAAAATAACTCAACAAGAGAAAAGGATGAAACAATATTAAGTTGATCAATTGAACGTATTTTAATTAGTCACAATATGTCAAAATATGTATTTCAAACAAACATCAATCACAATCTCAAACCGTAAATACAAAATTATGCTTCATCCAAAATGTTAAGATAATAAAAAGTGAATGGAGCGTGTGAGGAACTTGAAATTCAAAATCATGCGTCAAAACACTCAGGTAAGAAATAAAATCTGGAGTTATCATTAAACAGGTAAAGTAAACATCAATTAGTCAAAATGGCACATATTGTAGTAAAGCAATTCAACCGTAATCTATAGCATGACTGATGGTCAGTTAATGGTCAGTTATTATTTTCAAACAGACTAGCATGAACAGTTTGACAGAAGGTGCTGTAGAATAAACTCATGAAACTCTGTAAATGCTTTTGAAACATGAAATTTAGGTCACATCGTTGAAGACTTGTAATCACATATGGACAGGATTTATAAGCATTTGAATTTCAGTTGAGTTTAGAAATACAGTCCCATCTGGAAAATTACAAGGTATGGAAGGACTTAGGAAAGGTTGCAATGATTCATCAAAGTATTCACACAATGGACAGGACAGAGTGTGCAAGAGCTTCTTGAAAATGTTCATGTCATATGGGCTTGCTGTAATATACCTACCAAAGAATGATACAATCATAAAACATAGTTGAGGAACAATTCATGTTTTTTCTGTAAATGAACAGAAACTAGTTGGATTCAAATAAACCAGTAGAGCAAAACCAATTTCACAACTGGACAAACACAATGAAATGGTAATGATTTCAATGGAGAAAGAAAAGATACCAGTGTGTAGAAAATAGAACATACATTCCTCTCCCAGCAAATGAGATCACCATAACCTGGAAATATGACTAGATATAACATCAATTGTGTAAAAATCACAAGAAAATGTGAAAGCCCCAAAACAGACGCTTGTTTTGAAAATGTTAATTCAGTCTATATATCAAAACACCGAGGAGAAATGAAGACCAATAGATATAGTCAAGTTCCTTCAAGTAGACTAACATTTCAAACTAAGCATCCAAACTCGCGACACATGAACGCAAGGCTAAATATTTATCACGGAACTTAGGATGCCAAAACCTGAGTGAAAAGGAAAATCTAATGTAATTGGTGCAAAGAACTGGTATAAAATGAATATGCTTCCAGAGATATTCAATCACTTGAAAAACTAAGCAAAGTTATGGAACACATTAAATGATTTATGCAAAAACCATTCAGTAAAGCAAAAAAACCATGTAATGGCATTTCCTAAGTAAGTTTTGAATGTTATATTCCCGGAAATTATAAAAATGGTATGCTTAGTTCAATGAACTGGAAAATAGTAATTTCTTCATTGTTTAGAAATTAAATCTTACAATAGCACACTGAAGCAAGATGCAGAGCAAAAATGGAAAAATTTAGCAAAGAATGAAATCATGATCAAGATTAAACTTATAAAGCTAGCAAAAAGCAAGAGCACAATAACAAGATGCAAATCAGACACACACAAAGTAGAAGCATCTGGATAAAAATATCCCAATTCTGACAATTGTAAGAACAAAGATAGAAGGCACACAAATGTTTGAGAAAAGTGATGGCAAAAACCAATTAAGATAGTGACATGAGAGATGAATGTTATCACACGAGAGGCTCTGAAAAAAGGAAGGGCAGTGGAACAAGCAGCAGTGGTGGAGGAGTAAGCACCATTCCAGTTCACTTAACATGTAAGTGGAAAGATAACATGACTCAAAATGTCAGAGGACCATTTAGAAGGTTATGAATACAAAGATTATTAAAAAGAGTAAAATCCGTTGCATCTCTGCCAAGAGAATTTGGCAACAACAGGAGAGGAGGGAATGCAATAATAATTTGACACTACTTACACTGGACACCTTAAGAAGAACTTTACTGTACCAAAGGAATGAACGACTCGGTACGCCAAGGACGGGAGGAGTAGAGAAAATGAGAATTAGATAGATGAAACTTCCCACAATAATTACAACTGAGCCCATCAACATAAAAATCCTAATGACAACTGAAACAAAATGATACATGTTAGAGGACTCCCATTCACTACACGATTTTATCAAGAAACACTATCATTATATTCAGGCACCATCACAGAATGAATGCATAGAAAAAATTTCCACCGCGGAGTTGAGACGTTTCTTTTAGAAACTCCAATGAAATTTTGAGTACCAAATTTGGCAAAATAGTCGAAAATAAACATAAGATATAAAATCGTACACTGGACTTGGGAGGCCTCCAAGAATAGAGAGGTATGGATGTAGACGGAGATGAGAGAGCTGTCAGATTATATCACTCACACATCTGGAATCCATACTCTGAAGAAGCTGCAACAGAACAGACAAGGTGAATATTGCACTCTGGAATGCATGCAACTGATCTTGTGAGAGAACACAACACTTGTTGCAGAGCCTGCAAGACAGAATGACTGGCACAGTATCATGGGGTTAAGGGAGATGGAAAACCAACGGGAAATTCCACTTTGGTTACAAAATGAGCCAAAAGGTCCACTCTAATAACTTCATTGAGCAAAATCGAAAAATAGTTTGGTGACACTCAGAGCCAGAGAAGAGTTAAATCAAAATTGGATCCATAAACTGTACAGATGCTATAGAGGCATTTTTCAACCTAACATTACATCAGTCACAGTTATAACTTGAAATTAGGCATCATTCTGGTCACTTGTGGTGAAAAATAATTATTAAAAGCCATTCCAAAGCAAGTGCATGAGCAAGGCTTTGCCTTTATATTAGTCTAAAGTTTCAAGCAACAATAGAGCTAAATTATGAAACAATCATTTCATCCATAGCCACTCTCAACATTGCAGTGTTTTAGTACCAAAGATATTATTGTCATTTAAGGAAAATCTCTGGGAGGAAGATCTCGTCTACTTTCAGGATGAAAATACTTAAGTTTAAATTATTACATAGGTTCTTCCAATATTCTCATGACCTCAATAATTTAATCAATGGATGATTACTGCAACGTCCAATCAGACAATGACAAATGAGAAAAATAAATAGCCAGCCAATAACTATATTGAAACATCAAGTTACAAGATATCTGCTCCAAGAGAGCCCTTGAAAACACTAATGGATATTTGCAAATTTAAATTATTTAATCAAATAAATATTCAGCAACCAGTCAATTTAATTTGATAACTTCAATAGCAGAACAAGCAGCAGCATCCTATATGCATTCCATTACATTGCCATCACAGTTAAAAGCTCATACTCAAAATTCTTTTCAAGTATTGTGGTATACCTACAAAATGCAGAAGATATCACAGGTGATTAGCAAAGTTATTGCCATGCTCAAGCAATCGTTTCAGCAAAACTGAAACTGCACTTCCATTCATCTATCAAAAATGAAACAAAAATTTCACCTCTCAAGAATTGCAACCAAGTTTCTGCCAAACTTAGGCACAGATTTTTTTTTTAATTTTAAGGTAAACAGAAAGCTAAGATCACTGTAATATAATAAAAAACCTTTCCAAATACATATGCATAATTCATACCTTTGTAAAAACACAATAAAGAAAGCTATCCTTCCAAAAGGCAACTAGTGGCATAATTTTAGTACAGTAATAAAGAGATGCATAGAGGGCTAATTTAATCTCAACCATTGAAGTTACCATACCCTTTCCAAAAGATATTCATCCTACACTTACAGACAAATGCAACATATGAACAATCTTCAAGTTAGCTCAGCTTAATCTGTTCACAATGAATTTTTACTAATATATATCCTTTCTTGAAAACGATGTGCAAAATTTACACAAAATTTATAAAAACAATTGATACAGAGTTCAACTTCAAGAAAACATATTTTCATATCTAGCAAGCATGTAATCAAACAAGCTTGAAATATTATGCCACTGACCAGTAAAACAACAGTCCATTGAATATTTCAAGGCTATATGGAATAATCATTAGTAGAAGTATAGATTGCTGCACTTCAGGGACATAGACTGTGTCACACAACAGGAGAAGGGACTATGAAGTATCGACTAGAGAGAACAAGGAATCTATGCACATATTGTGCTCCCCCTACAAAATCTCTTGTGCATAGAAACAGGAAGTTAAATATGAAAATAAAAAAAGACAAACAAAAGAGAGCAAAAGTATTAAAATTGAAAGAATTGAAGTGGGCATGAAAAATAGAAACCTCAAAGGCCAATCTGTAGCTGAGGTAACTGTCTTTTTGAGGATGCCAGTCCCACAGCACCTATAGAAAAGACAAACTTAGCTAACCTAATCAGTGCATATACCTTTCATGTCCCTGAGGGGTATATGGAATAATATATTAAGTCCTCAATTACCTCAATTTACTTCAACAGGTATTGAAAATAATGTCAAACATCATACAGACAAAAATTAAAGGAGTTATATAAATGTAAGAAAAAACTACAACACTAGTGGAACTTGCTGGAACATAGGAAGTTATAACACATGAAGCATATGACCAGAGAAGTTTACCAGCTGCATTCATAAATATCAATGTTCATGTCCATACAATAAGGTACATAAAAGGACTAATGTTTTATCACAACAGTTGCTGGAAGTTTTCTAACAGTGGGGGTAAACCTAAGAAACTACCCAAATTTGACATAAATAGAAAAAATAATTCATGGTTCAAATGGTACATAAAAACCTAACTAAGCTGGTCACACTTGAGAGTATAAATGGGAAATAGCCCTAGAAGTGCACCAAAGTTTTCTTATAATTAAAATAATATACATTAAACAAGTATGCATTTGTAGCCCAGCATTAGGCAAGTTGCCAAGATTACTCATAAATTGAACCAACCTTTACTTCAACAGGCACAATCAGTAAATCTAGGCAGGAAAATAACCCACAGGATAACAAGCAACAACGGTAAGTAGGAAGATTATCCCTTCCAGTGCACAGACTAGAGGAACTTTTTCAGTACAAGTCAATGATGCTCATAAAGCATTAAACTTATTGGCATCATTGATCAACTACTTGTAGTACCTTAACAAGAAGAAGAAAAAAATTCCATTTGCGCAGCAATGACAGCCACTANACTTTGTCACCCCATGGACAAGATGCTGGTATGTTGTAAATTTTACCCCTAGCATTGGTTGGTACCCATTTTATGCCTAGAGACAAGCAGACTCAAACTTGCTACCACACGGACCACAATCGAGTATCTTTGCCACAACCATGGTACCCAGGCTTTGTTTTTTAACAAGAGCGTAGCCAGAAAGTACTTCTTAAACAGCATTCCTGTTTGATACTAACTGCTCATTCCTAGATGAAGTTAAAATGTAAATGTGACAAATACCTCTCCTAAAAATAATTTTTTTTACAAGCTATCCCACAGAAAAATTGCTTGGCGTTTCTTTGAGCATGATGATAAGTTACAACTTATAAAGCTGATCAAAAATATTAAAATTTTTCAATTGCCCCAATACTTTACTAATTGAAAATCACTTCATAAAAATAATCAAACAAACTCAAAAATGTCAAATCTATGAAACTATAGCTAGCTTTCTCTTACATTGTTTTTCATGAAGACAGGGTCTGTTTGAATGAGTGACACCTTTAAATTGAATAATAACTTGCCATAAATTTATACCGACCTCAATCGAAACTCTCAGGATACATTATTTAATTAACTCATATTTGACATTTTTTAATTTTCAAATTGAATTTAAAAATTACATACAATTCTCAAATTGACCCAATGAAAAGTACAACAAGAGTTTAGAATTGCCAGAAACTAAACACTAAACATTTTCACTCAAATTCTTAATACAAAAACACTAATGAGTGGAAGTGTAAGCATGACGAGTCCAAAAAAAGTAATATGAGTCAGTAAGTTCAACCTCTTAAATGTAAGATAGGATAGAAAAATTACTAAATACAGCTATAACAGAAAATCCTCCAAAACAAATATGGCAGACATTGCCTTCACTCTGTAGCCAGACTAGTTTCTATGGCACACACTAAGCCATTACTCAGTTAACTATTGGCCATGTACTAAAAATATTGATGTCCTTCAACATTTCCTATCAGTGTAAAGCAAAAGTCAGCAAGCAAGAGTCGATGCTAACTAAAAAAAAAGACAATTAACAGATGCTCCACAGTAAATTTTAACATAAAATTACTTCTTCACTTCTATCAGATTTAGTACTTAATGTAAAAAGTGGTCAACTATAACTCTATAAGGTCTCTTGATTTGCTTTGATGTTCATTTCATGAAATCAATTGCCTAAAAATCAACAAGTTGACTAGGCAATGTGACATGACCCAAAGATAAATGCTCAAAATCTACTCTGTGTCACAATAAATCATGAAACTATAATGCTTACAAGAAGACAATGAGAAAACAGGGTCTGTAAATATTTCAGACTATTTGTAAGAGAGGTAACAAGACACTAAATTCTACACCTCAACCCCATACAAGCCCCAAAAACCAGCATTGTTAATTTTCACAATCCCTCATATGTTCTCCAAGAGTGCTAAATGGCATACATCAAAATATTTTATGAAACTTTACACTACAGCAACTTCCATAAGCTAAACAATGTAACATCAGTATCACAGAAATATTGTATAATTGAATTTTTTAAAAAGTATATCACTAATTCATAATACTGCATACATATCACATTCAGTATTAGAAATAACTCACATAATATAATACAAGCTAATATAAAATGCAGCTGTTTGGTCACACTAATTAATTAATATCATTGGATACAATAATGGAAGTGCATCATATGAAATATGAATCAACAATAACACTTAAAATACAACTGGTCATTCAGTGCCTCACAATTGAAAATGATTTAACTGATTTTCTACATGTACCAGCAATAGCTTTACAAGATAATTTCACAGACTAGTAATAACTAATAAAATAGTTTGAAAGCTTATAAAAAAAAATATAATTTCATACATGAACTGCATGTAAATTATACATAACATGTTTGGACAAACATCCTAAATGATACAAGGACAAATCTACAATTGCTAATCTGGCATTATTATCACGAAAATATTCTGCCTAATCAGGGAACATAGGTATGAATTAAAGGATAGCAAACCCACTTAAACTACACAAATTTCTTTGTGAGAATTCTTTGCTTTTCAGATGTTTGCATGTATGCAAAATTACTACTTCATTATCATTATCAGTTAGTGTAAAGCTCTTGCCCACATGGAATGTGATCCAAAGAGAGCAAAGAAAAGAAGAGACCATTTAGTACGGGAAGGTCATGCAGAAAATGCAGAATCTATGCACAGGTGTGTTTCTGTGCTGGATTCCCTGCACACAGAAATAGCAAGTTAAGAAGTAAGAGGAAGAAAAGACAAAGAAGAGATGGCACAAAGAAGGTAGGAAAATTAAAAGAAGGAAAGTAGGAATGACCGATGGAAGATATCTATAGCTGAGGTAACTGAACAGTGCCTCCTGAGGTTGCCAGTCCCCATAGCACACAATAGACAAACCTAACTAACTTTATTCTATTGTCAATGACATGTCTCTTGAGGGGAATTCTACTTCAGAATCACTTTGAAATCTTGGTAAAAAAAATTGATTACTAATACGGGCATGCACATATGTGAGTACCCCAGGAACAAAACATGAATAGCTCTGTGCAGACATTTATGTGATAACTTTGACTATCCTCATTTGATTTAATTTAGCACTATTGCAAGCCCAAAACATTGCTTGGTATATACTTAGAGCAGTCCAAGCACCAAATTTTGCAAAGAAAAATAAATATGACATCCAATGCATGACTATTCATTTTAGTACCACATAATTAAAAATACACACTGACATTAAATAGGTCTTTAGGGTTAACTTCCATTCAATACAATTTTTCAAAAAGAAACCTGAAAAACACTAAAATGACCAAACCAAAGCTGCAGCTGTCTTGTATCACTCACAGTTGGAGCACATCTCCATGGGGAGTGAGGATTCATTTCCCTGAAAAAGAAAATATATCAGTACAGCACAATATTTTCTTTCTACGAATACTTGCCAATTTTTCATAGAAAATTGTAGCTACTACATAGATGTCTAAGTATGCAAACAAATATGGTATATATGCATCATACACATTAAGCATAGTGAATCAACTGAATTGTGCAAGTAATCACAAGTTAGCAAGCAATAAAAATTTGCATCACAAAAATGCCTAACCATTTAAGTATTACTATGCCACATAAATATTTGTTGCACAGGTTTTTTTTTTACATTCAGCTCTGGCACTGTAGAACCTTCAACAGTTTGTTTTGTATAAAATAGTTGAAATGATCACATGAAATAGTCACTTATGTTATAGATTACAAGGAATGACATATAAATGATAGAGAATTTAATATGAATGAAGCCTAAACTGCAGCAGTTCTGTGGGAGAGAAAGAAAATAGTTTGCTATGAAATTATCCAGAACAACCAAACAATTAATGAAAATCTCTAAAATGGACAAGAAAATAAACTCAATGAGGTAATTCAGTTAAGAAGGCCATGCCCTCATAGCAGTATTCTTAAACAAGATGGGATTCTCCTACATCAATGACATGAAAAAACAAACAGGTATCTAATTAATATGTTTGATTGAAAAGTTCTGTGGTATTGATCATACTCTAATCCAACTTCCCCAGATAACTGCCTTTTCAGTAGAGTAATTGTAATTTTCAATTCAAGCTACTATATGTGGATCTAAAAACGATCTTAACATTTTCAGAGTTCAAAAACTGCAGTGACTCATTAAAACATTCAACTAAAATAAAGAATACATAATTCAATAATTTTCGGAAATTAGAATACCATATTTTGGATCATATCTACTTAACTACAGCAAACTGCACTGAGTGTCCTAATCACTGCACAGCATTCATAATGGCATTGCTGGATAGGAATTTTATTGAGTGGCAGAAACATATTTCACAGGTTTGGAAGCATAGAAAAAGTTACATGGATAAATGTTTAAACTGTTCCTATAAAATAGAGTGTAATGATGCAAACTCAAAGATAATTAAGGCTATATGTTACAAGATTTGATTACCACTGTTATGCACATTACATCATGTCATATCAACAAAGTAAATCTATCCTAATTTACAATAACTCAACATGTAACTTAATACACCTTAACTAGCACGGAAGAAGCACAAGAGTGAGAAACAGGTTGTACTTCAAACTTTTTTCACAATTTTTTCCTATCCTAAATATTTCAGAACAAGGTTTTTACTACTTAATACAAATTAATATTCAATGACACCAAAATGAAACATATACAATGAATATGAACCATTGATCAATAGGAACATGAAGTTTCACTGACAAGTCAAGGACTGAGACAATCCTATCATTATTTTACATTTAAACTTCAAGAAATATCCCTAGGTAAACTTTGACTTGCTTTAAATCAAAGGTTAACAGTTTTATGTTCATCTGTTGAAAATGGTAAAGATTATCTAACTAAACTTTCCCAAGAACTGAAGAAAACCAGAGTACATCTTGAGGTACTGTAATGTCATTGCCATCCTCTTTAGACCAGTGCAATGTAGGTTAAAACTATAAGAAGTCTCAAAAGCAAAGAAAATGAAAACCTAAAATATACTGTAGCTCTTCAGGAAATAAAATGACAATGTACTTCAAAATAATTCAAATATACTCTAAGCAATTTCAACACTTAGCAAAATATCTATAAATATAATGAATCAACGTGTATTTTTTTGTTCAATAAATTAGAAATTATTCATTACACGATAAACTATTGAAAGAAATACTGTCTAAATAAATAAAACTCTCAAAAAACATACGGGTAAAGTAAATAATACATTACAGAACCATTCTACATGCAGTTACGACCTTGGCTTCCTAAAGAAACATTACAAGATAATAATTACGAACTCCAAAAGCAGTACGTAAAACAAAATATACTAATTCAATAACTGAATAGTTTATAAATAAACAAGTACAAGGCTCTTACCATCTCGGTTAGTGTTGAAACAAACGCTCTAAGGAAAATTTAAAGATAACTTAAAGCAAAATTTCAAGTACAGGGCGCAGCACGTCCGTCGAAGCAAGATGAGACTGACAGCAACAAATACGATGATTCGAGTTGCAATTTTAACATTGCACTATCACATGACACACGAAACGTATTCTCAAACTCTATAACATTTTAGAAATGACACAGTTTTTGATTATTTTAAAGTAATTGTGCGAAAATATATCTATAAAAATCGAGGTATAACAAATTGTATTTTCCCAGAGCGTTGTGCGCATGAGCTAACTTCTAGCCAAGGGCACCTACCGAAGAGGGGAATGGAGCGCCAACTTCAAAATCATAGACACGTTTGAAAGTAAAAGGTAAAAATGACGTTGAATAGCTTAATTCTATGTTAGATAAACCACGATCATCATGTGAGAATACGTGGAATGAAATTAGTGTATCAGAAAATTTTCGATTCTATATAAGAATATGGTATAAAGTTATTTTCCAGTACGTAGCGTTAGAAACTATCTTTATATACCTCGAAACAAAAATACATGCAAACTGGAATGAGAAACACAAAGGAACAAACGCACACAAAAGTCCTTTGACGAATTTCAAAATTTTCATAGAAACAGGTGATCAACAATTAAAAATAAACAGCATAAAAAGTTTTACTGGTTTTACAACTCACTAAGCAGCTGTATCATATGCAGGGGTAATACAAATGTATATAGTTCATTACGAGTAGTAATTTCTTCATGAAATAGAGCTGGCATTTGACAACGAAACTAAATGCTAAAAATGCAAGACTAATGTATATTTTCCTCGTCATACACCTACTACGTTTGAATTTGTAGTTCAAAGACGCATTAGCGACAAATCGTACTCTAGGGACGGATTATTTCTCCGAGAGGTCTTTAGGATAATCAGACCCCTCAGGGTTAGGATAGACCATAGGCAGTAAGGTTAAGTTAGTTAGGTTTGGATGTTTTTTCTATTGGGACTAGCATCCCATAATTAGGTTACCTCTGCTTTAGCTAGGCCTTTGGTACTTCGGTCTTCTGTGTCCACTTTGGTTCTTTCCATTTTGATGCCACTCCTGATTCTTTATCGTTAAATAGACGGTGAAATACTAAAGATCCATCAAAGAGAACACGTACTTTAGTTGTCTCTCATTAAATGTTGCATTTGAAAAAGAAGGAAAATAATTGTCGTTATGTGTTTACTTTTATCAAAATATGATCCATCTTTCTCTATTATCTTTGCAAAACGTAATTATGAAGTCTATGCAAACTGTAAAGAAATTCATTTAAGTGAGTAGTAGTACTCGCGATACTCGCGGTGTGTAGTAGAGAGGTAGGCAGCGCTTCAGTAACTCTGACTATCTAGCACCGCAAGAGGAGGAACCATTTAGTATGGACTTTGAAGAACGTGGAATCTATGCGTAAGGTGTGTTCTCACTCAGAATCCCCTGCGCATTGAAACAGTAAGTTAAAAAGGAAGAAGCAAAAAAGATCAAGAATAATCAGCGAAGAAGGCATGCAAATGGAAAGACGCACAGTAAGCACGAAAGATAGAAGTCCCGAAGGCCTAGCGATAGTTAGGTAACCTTACACTGTCCTCTGTGGATGCAGCAGTCCCCATAGCATATGATAGACAAGCCTAACTAATATAACCCTATTGCCTATGAGATTCCCTAAAATTTTAAAAAAAGAACCTGAACTGAACACATCAATAAATAGTTTTATATATGTATTTACTCCTAAGTCTTTGCGCGACAATTTCATCCGTAGATAATTAAAAACCAATAGTAGAACAATAAATAATAGAATTAAATTTAAACACATGCTCTACAAACGTCCCAGTGAAAATATAATACTTTATGTTATAATTGCTCAGAAAATGCAATAGATTTAATATTCAGAGAGGAAACATAATGTTTACTGATTAATTCGATGGGAATGTTCAACAGACTTACCTTGTCCCTTTTAGGGCTGGACGACACAGTTGATGAAGACGAGGTAGAACTGCTCGATGCCGACGCTGTGATTGGCTGAGATGAAGATTTACTCGTCCCACCTGATTTTGGAGGAGCTTTCGGAGGCATGCTAGATCTCTTGAAGCTTTGGATTGGAGATTGTGATACGTCTGAGTTTGATAAACAAGGTGACACTGTTTGAAAGTTTTTATAGATTGGCTGGAAAGTATTGCAAGAAGAAATAAATACAAAAACTTAGTTCTTATCGGTTATGACAAATAAAAGTAGTAAAATGCAAACGTTGCGCTTAGAGGTTGCAAATACTGCTTATCAATGCCAGAGTATAAGACATAAGCTAAACATTGGAAAAGAGACAGCCCACTTCATAACGCGTAGAACAAAAAGCTTAGGGTGCACCTTTTCTTCAGCCAGTTCGACTGTAACTAATTCGTGAAAGAATTCTTACATGTTTGCACTACAATTGTCTTCGCTGCATTTCAGTCATTATGATGAAAACTTGCCACACGTATAAGACTCAGCATGAACCAGCATTAGCATAAAGATGAACCAAACATATTCTTCTTTTCAGTAAACATAGCTCTTCTTTGGTCGAATTCCATTGTAAGCAGAAATATGGGAATCTTTCATGAAGTATAAATAAGTCAATACTTTAAAATAAGTTAACTAGGGACTTTACTTCAGCTTTCAGTAACTAAATAAAAAAAAGGAAACCCATAAAACATTCACGACGCTGTTCGACTTCTCCCACCATGATTCACCCAATGATGTGGGTTGGCATCACCTCACCAAATGGTATAATTTATTCTAGATGTTCTCTCTTGTACCCAAAATGGCATACTGTATTCTTCCCACTACTCGAGTAAAAGACTTACTAGTGCAAAAGTGTTTTAAGAAAGAGTTATGAACATATATATTTATAATGAGATCGATCTTTTACTAAAATAACCCTCATTAACGATACTGTTTTAGGAATAAGAGTAGGCATAATAATCGAACATAACAACAAAATAAAGACCTAAATTTTCCAAACTTTTTTTTTTAAATTTTTCTTATTTTTCAGCTAATAAAGTCGACAAAAACTCAGAGTCAGTAAGATTTATCTTTTGGTAAAGAATTTCCTGATGTTTTCGCCAGCGTCATCAGCACATCGACATCATGACCTTTCCAGCTTAGACGGGAATTTTTTAGTAGAGAGATGACCAGGGCTGCAAACCACAGCTCTTGAACTACATTATGAGCAGCCTTCCATGTAGTGCACCGCGCTTTGCAAGTGATCTTATGTTGGGAAATAATTCAGTTACTGATCGGGATGTATGAATGTGTCAGGAGTGTGAGACAGAGTTGATACTTTCTCGTGCGTCATGACAGCTGAAAAAGCTAAAAATATATGAACCGAGTGACAATTTGTACAAATACTTTATATTCAGGGAACTACAAGTGAAATGTACAGGTTAAGCTAGGTGTTGCATTTGGACAGAGATTAGTTTAGTAGTAACAGTATCGAATTAAATTCATAGGTCAGGTAGAATAAACGGAATAATTTAAAAAACTAACCAATTATGGGGGCACGGCTTAGACCAATAATGAAAATACGTACTTGAGTCAAACAAGTACCGCTTGAAAGTTTTTTAAGTAAACCCGCCGAAAGGTTCTATATATCGGATTAAAAAAATTAAATTTCATCTAGGGGTCGTAGCATGGTCAGCAGCGGAATAGTGTTCTGGTAAAACTTGCAAAATAGTCGGAGCAATACGTGTATAGAGCAGGCGATAGCGTATTCCAAAAGTGTAGATAAATCGCACTCCTATGCAATAACGTAGAAGCCATGTGTGTTGATACAGAAACGAAAATGTATGAAATTAGCGTAACAGAAACTTAGTAGAGACACCAGCTTTGATTACGACACTAAAAAAATATGCCCATGTCACAAAAAAAAAAGAATTCTCAGTAGCACCACAGTAAGGTACTCAAATATCAGTATAAAACGAAGAACAATGAAACGATTCTAGTCCAATCAAGTTGAACAACAATGAGATAATGAAGCATTCATGAGAAATACTTTGAAATCTATGATTCTACCGATCACATCTGAGATCAGAAAGTTGTATTGCTAAGACACAGGGGATGAAACAATGCTGCTACTTTTGACAGAAAACCTGGCGAATCTATGCAATTTCACCTTAAGCTTATTACAAAATAAATTTAAAGTATTTTAGTCAACCCAATGGGCATAGGTGAATGAAAATGTACTCACCGTTGTTAGTGTCGTCAGATATTGGCTAACTTTGGGGGTAACAGCCAACAGAACTTGAAATACCAGCTTTTGTGAGCACGTCCTCCAGACGTCTCTGTACACGCACTTTTAAGTACAATATCTGTCAGTTTACATGCCCGTTACTCAGATGTTGAGCAAATCTCGTTAGACTCTTTTCCAATGTATACAATTGCATTAATTAAGCTAACCCTTAGAGAAATGAGGTGTCATATTTATGTCCAACAAATTATAGAGAGAAAAAAAAAGATCAGTGCAGTGTTATTAATGCTGGTAGAGGGATTTGTAAATAGACTCTTGCAAATGCCAGGTTCTAAATAGATAAAAACTCCGTGCATTTGTAGGGCAAATTAGGCTTACTCAGTGATACTAAGTAACTCCGAGACGGCTGGTATTTCCTGTGTCAGGGCATTGCTTCTACTCACAGACTCTACACTTCTGCAAGTTTGTTGTTGCACAATCATTTCTCTGAGGAGAGTTTTTGAAACATCAACTGGGTTCTTTTAGGT
>VOMN01019261.1:0-14634 GCA_014899125.1 Orchestia grillus
AATCAAGTACTCAAATTGCGTAATAAAATAATTTATCATATCAATTTTGACCAAATACTTTTGTTCCATACACTTTCACACACTTTTTGGTTTTGGTTCTCAATAGATTTTGTTGTTTCGTTCAAGTACTCTGGCAAATGTGTGTTCCTTAAACTACCTGTTGTACTTTTCCTCTAATCCAGAGCTCGAAATTTGAAAATATTTCAAAAATGGAGTTGTTCACCTTATGGCCTGGAGTTATATTTAGTATCTCCACCTCACAAATCTTATACTTAGTATATTGCAAGAACTAACCACACACTTTCCCAATCTTCCCCGCAACTCCTCATACAATTATTCTCTTTAGATTGGTGCTTCACAGTGGCGAAATGAGATTCATGCGTTGAAGTTGTTTTATTCTGAGCAAAAAGTTTCGAACTTGTAATATAATAGCAAGATGACTGCATTCATAAGATCTAAATCAGACCGAGACTTCACAAGCTGAAACACATCTTCATAATTTTTTAGATTGAAGTTGAAAAGCGGCGATAGAAGTTGAAAGCAACAAAAATGCAAATACACAACATGGAACAATGGTTCGAATTTCGAATGGCTGGTATGACACGGTCAGCCGTAGCAGGCGAATGTGGCAAACAAAATAAAAAAAATCAAGGCGTCTGGAACTACACGCTAGAAAATTATGAGATGACTGCTGAAGGGTACTACTTTTACGAAAACTGAAAAAATTAACTAATCGTTTGTATAAACAAACAAACGCTAATCCCGAAACTAAACTCGCAACAGGTTCACGTAACATGAGTGCAGACTCTGTACTTCACAGATCAAAATCCCACTGAACGAAATTGCTGAATTAGATACAAGCGTTGAGCAAATAACACTCCCCATGGAGATGATCTCGAGAACCGTCCTCCTAAAAGGAACAGGAACAATGATTATTAATTAGAGCCACACCTTATTCACTGTGCACTCGAGGAGGAATTTTAAGCATGCTGAATACAATTAAGTATATACAATCTCTCGATCACTAACAGCAATATGAACATTTCCCAAATAACGCAATTATCCATACTTCCAACAAGAAGCCCCTAACAGCACCTACACGATCGTGCGACTGGAAATGCTTCCAAGTCCAGCGATACAGCCTGCACCAACTGCCAATCTACTCAACGTTGGAAGTAAAAAATTTCAAGAACAGAAAATTCAAGAACTTTATAACTCAAAGTTGGTGGATAATTACCAAGTCGAGCACTTACCGAGCAGGAGGTTAAATGGGCCGAGTTGACGGAGGCTCGCTAACTGACTGAGCACCGCGAATGGAACGAAACATAGCCGAGAGAACTGCGAAGTGGCGCTCTAGTGCACCGTTTGAGCGTCCATGATTTAGCAAGCAATGCAGGCTCAAATTATATTCCTTCAACAAGAAAGCCCTGTCCAACAATAGACATCTCATTAATTCATCTTTGATTTTAACCCTGTCACAGAGGAATTTCTTTCTCGCTGATAACTAATGATTTTCATTAGTTTTATCGTTTTGAGGCTCCGTAGCCACATTAAAGGCGGTCTCAAGAAAGCGAAAAGAAGACAACATTAACCATGAAATGCAGGGAACGTAAAATCTACGCACAAATGTGTTTCCAAACACGATTCTCTGAGCATAGACACAGTAAATTAAGAATGAAGAGAGAGAAAAGATAAAAAAGATATCGGAAAAGGTACGAAAATTGGAAAAAGCAAAGTGGGCACTAAAGTTAAAAGTCCCGAAGGCATTTATATAGCTGAGGTAGTCTGACAGTGTGCCCCCTGGGGACACTAGTCCCCATAGCATACGATACACAAACCTAACCCTATAGACTATCCCACTCCCCTGAGAGGTCTCACTGAAAACCAACCTTTCTCGTTCTTTAGCGTCGGTTTGTTAGATTGTTAGAATAAAATACATGAATGGGTGAACTGTAGCAGGTGCCTTACGAGTCACATTAGTTACAAGATCTTGAGAAGTGAATTCAATACTTTGACTGCGATTCTCCGTATAGAGAAAATTTCATGCCGACAAATATCTTCGTAGTGAATGTAAAAATGACGAATACTGTTTCCACAAATTTGCTTATCCTATTCATTCTCTTTCTTATCTAATTCAGCTCATTCAAGTAAAGAACACAAATTTCATATTAAAACTTAAAAACTTACATTCCTATACATTAGTGCTTCGGTTACTTGGCTTAAGTTAGATGATCACGTGTACCATACTCGTATATGGCGCACGTCGCAGTCAAAGTGTTCAGCCCGATAAAATAGCACTATTTAACTTGATAGAAATCGTTGCCTCTCGGAATTAATAATTTAGATATTTCCATGCGATTTTCAATGCTTAAAAATCAGCATTTATATTTCACGGCTTATGATGTAATTGGAATTATTAAAGACGAATTCTTAGCACATGAAAACCGTAGGTCACATCGTTTTTACTTTTGCCAAGATGTCCTCTCTGGTCAAGTGGCTATAATTATAATTTATTATTTGCACTTACATTTGGCCACATGAAATTAGCGTTGAACTTATGATCGGTGCCCCTCCATCGGTGCCATGCGTGTGGCACACTACACCAAGAGAGGGACGAGAAATGAACAGTTCGTCTCAAAAAGCCCCCAGACGAAACCAACAGACAGCAGCAATAGCTGTTAATCTCCAGCGTGCAGCTCTGAGCAGGGCCCGCTAAAATTGAGGCATGGCCTCTCTTTACAAGATGTATTTGCCACGAAGTTTCTCATGAAATTTTTCGAGAAAATATTCTCAGGGAGAAGTTTCCACAACTTTTTCCAACGAGCCGTTCCAGACCCATAAATATGACCATCGGAACCTAAAGCTCTGAGCCTGATTGCAATTTTTTTAACTAACCCCAACCGTAATTCCGAACGTCAAGTCAATGAAATAAATACATCATCGAACAAAATGAGCTGGCATTTTCCGGCTTCCATTTCCAATGACTTAGCGTAGCGAAGCGCACCATAAAGCGAAGCGCACCATAAAGCGAAGCGCACCATAAAGCGAAGCGCACCATAAAGCGAAGCGCGCCATAGAGCGAAGCGCGCCATAGAGCGAAGCACGCCATAGAGCGATGCGCACCATAAAGCGATGCGTACCATAGAGCGATGCGTACTATAAAGCGGTGCGTACCATAAAACATTGTAAGAATACACAAAAGAGAACGCAAATTTAGATGAAGTTTTAGGCTCAACTACTCTACCTGATGTAACAAACAAAATCAACTACAAAAATTCGAAATACCCAACACTTCATCAACGTTTGGAAAACAGTTTCTCTTTAATATATCTGACATTTGTTATTTCTTCAAGACAATCGAATAGCGCATACTTTCTGACCACGTCGATGGCAGGCTAAGTAACCATGGTAAGGTAAGTCCCCCACTGACCGTACACCCAAACACTTCTGGTGGCGTTCTCTTTAGTTTCTACTGCGTTAGCTTGGAACACACAAAGCACTACATTACGCGCAAATTTATAAGACTCCAAAATAACAGCTGTAGGCCCCAACGTTATTGAAGCAACAAAACTACACGGATACCAACACGAGCTCACGCTTGTCAATTTTGAATTCTAGTCTTACTATTCCGTACGCAGCCGAACTAGCTAAAATCTCACCAAAATGAATCTACCAGAATTTCCCTGTGAATACTTTTGAATATGCTCTCGTAAAGAAAACCATTCATTCTTCTAACAACCCTACAGCATTGAAAAGTTGCGATTTTTGCGATTTATCCTTAAAGTTAGTTTAGACCAACGATACCCACCGATTTCATTGACATAACTCCATTTTTACCATACAATTAATCACGATTGGAGCCTCATTCCGCTGCCAAAAGTCCTCCCGACGCTCCATCACTCTCGAAGACTGGCATTCTTTATCAATAAACAACAAAGAGCAATTTTTCTTCGATCTCGCCACCAGGGGTCACGATTCGCATGCTTGAATCGTCCCTGCCTGAAGCCATATTTATTTGCAGTCAGCATTCAAAGAGAACTACTTCGAGTCATCAATAACAAACAGGATTCTGAGGATGGAAGCGCCTCTCTCAACGCCGCAAACGCTCTCTCACCACAACGTGCCTCGGCGTAAAGTTGACGGCTCACCTAGCACTAGAGATCGTTGAGCTAGAGCAGCAGAGGCAAGACCTCTATTTACAATTCCACTGTGCCCACAATTAATGCGGCGTCTCTCCTGATTGGACTCATCAGAGAGCCAACTATTTCTGTTTATCTCAACTCGAGGTGCCGGGCTATTCCAGGAGTCAGGACCGAAATGGTGCTCGGACTGCCGAAAGCACGAATAACGTCAGGAGTTTTGGTTCTTTCATGAGAGAATACTACCACTAAAATTTTCCGTATGTTTTTATGTATGAAGATGTACCGCAAAAGTTTTTGGTTTATGAAACAACTGCCATATCAAATAGTAAGGCCAGTTATTTCAGTTTACGCCTACAGAAAAGAAAATCGGCTAAGAGAAGGTTACCTCAACACTCAAAAAAAAATCTTCATGGGACTAGCGCAACTTACTGGAGAAAAAAAAACATTCATTTCAGAGAAAGCAAACTGCACGCAGTTAGTTGTCCTGCACTCTACAGGAAGAGACCGATCGCATGAACATGAGAATTAAACCCGCCGAGATCTGGACTACCCGAAAAATGACAGGAGCAACATTCGCCCATTGTTTCCTGCTCCTTACAGCGCATGCGATGTTACTTGCCATCTAGCGCTCGAACCAGGCGCAGTCGTGCAACTTGACGTTGTCTTAGCAGCTTGGTCAACAAACCAGCTGTTTCCCTATTTTTGCTAGAGCACTTGACTAATTTCAGAACTAACACACCGGCTCCTTTCTAAAGTGACTTGGAGATACCGAAGCCCAAACGCCACCAACATACAAATACATGCAATTATGCACGCCACGCATGAGAACGACCTCACGAAAAAAATAAGTTATTGTGATATTGGATGATTATAATTAAAAATTCCCGAATTGGAAATTGTCTATCTATGTACGACTGACAGTACATAGATAGACACCATAATCCATAGGGTTTGCTTCTAGATAAGCGTCAGAAATTCATTGCATTTAGTATGGTAATTGCTTGAGCTCGTTTTTACATGATTAGAACTATACACTTAGCGCACATAAACAATCATCAATACAACTATACAAGCCAACACAAATTGAATCAAACTGTCCACTTTCAATTGAATTTGCTTCGTTAAATTTGCTTCAGCGTAAATTTTATTTGACAATGCAGTCGCCGCTGCGTTCTTAAACGAGTTAACTTGTTCATTTGGACCAATGACAACCATGAGCTGAACTTTCGGCCCAATGAACGCGATGAAATACGTGATCTATCCACAAGAAAAAAATAAAAAATACACGAAACATTTAGATGATGCAAAGAACTATTGCTTATGTTACGGCGCACAATATATTATTGAAGCGTATATAAATGGACAGAACTATTAATATAGAGAGGATTAAGGCTTTTGGTATAAACCTTTTTGGATGAATAACAGCAAAAGGATTTCTACTTTTGCAATAGAAGCAACTTTAATCATAAAACTAAAGGATGTATAGAAAACTAAAGCTCTAAATCAGTTATCACATATAATAAAAATTTTATAACCCAGGTCCCTGTTGAGCAAAGTGCACTTTACTGCGAACACCACACGATTCATTTTTTAGTTCGGTGTGTAACGGTAGTAAAGGGTCCAGAGTGAGTCAGGCCGTGAGAACACAACTGCTCTCGTCAACAAACTTTGCCTAAACCGGACACTAACTTGGTGGAGGGCCTACATTGCAGCGCACACCAAACCCAGCACACGCATCATTCCATGGTACGAAGTAGCGCGGAGAACGAGACCATAATTGTAACATCGTGGAGACAATAACCTCGACTGAGAAAGGAGAAAGTATTAATGGTGTTAGATCGCCTTCTATTAATGTAGTGGCATCACAAGCAACGTCAAAGAAACTGGAGAGCATTATCAACTTGAGTTTAAGGGAAAAATACGTATTATCAAACGGTTAAAAATAATTTGGACTTGAAATAATAATCTAAAAATTAAATCATTCATAAATTACTAGGCATTGTTTCAATCTAATCAGCTGAGTATAAGAATTTCTCCAAATGTAGGATAATTAAAACAGTTAATACAGCAGTTTCAAATAATGATAGTAGAATTTACCTCAGGTAACATTCCAGTTACCTTCTGGAACAAACAATCTAATTTAGTATAGGTCATAGTTCTCTTCTTTACTCATCTCGAGCATTGCTCAAACTTACAAAATTGGAGAATATTTTGGGAAAGACGCTTCAGCGTGCGAGGTAAGACTATGTGACTCGGAAGTAACGTCCCTGCTTCCGACGTTAGTTTTCTCTTTGATGCATACTATGACGCAAGTTTTAAAAAGTAGCATATGGAACCACAAAAGTAGACCATGGCAATACAGTATGGACGAATAACTTCCACGTTCGTAACGATAGCCCTCACTAGTCACTGACGCGCAAGACTTGGCTTGCAGTGGGGGAGGCTAGACGGTTTTTGCATCCGCGTTGCTACAGCTTGCTCCCCTGATTCGATTCTGACGTGCGAAACTCGTCTGCACGTCACACGCGATGTCTAACAATACAAAATATCGAAATTATGTTCCTATCGCACTACCCCTCAGAAGAAATACGATAGGCAGTAGGGTTAAGTAGTTAGGTTTGTATGTCGTATTTACGAGGGCTGGTGACAACAGATGGGCACTATTACGTTACCTCAGCTATTGATAGGCCTCCGGGACTTCTATCCTTGGTACCCATTCTGCTTAAATTAGTTTTCCTACCATCATGGGTATCTCTTCTGCCTTTTCTTCCTGTTCTTTCTTGTTCTTTCTTAACTTGGTGGTTCTATGTGTAGGGGATTCTGTGTGGAAACGTACCTTGTGCATCGATTCCTTGTCCCCTACAATCCACACTATATGGTCCCTTCTCTTTCGGCGCGAGATAGTCCGATTCACTGGAGTGCTGCCACCTATACTACTACCACTATTACGCCAAACTGCACCTCCCACAGGAGGAACCCGAAATTCTTTCCTTTTCTAAAGACAAAACCAGCTAGCAGCCTCATGCGAACAACTCCATGCGAGCAACCAATGGAGCGCATCACAAAGGCGGCACACAAACCTCGCCGAGGACTGACAGCCCGGCGCATAATGACCACAGCTGGTTGCTGACACTTGCACACTTTATCGTCCAAACGGATTTCAGAATCCACTTTTATAAGAATGCTGCTAGCTTTTCATAGCTAGCTAAATTTAGCCTTATTGCAAATTATACACGAGCCTTCAGATCATTTGCGTACAAAGCTGAATACAGCCTTGTCGCCAAAAAAAAAATCAAATGCTGATGAAACGACTGAGAATCTCTTGCTAATGCTAAAACCATAATTTTCAATACAACTGTGGTTTAAACTACCATATTCCCATGAGTTAAAATTAGGTTTTAAACCAATGCAAATGAACTGTGTAATTTAATATTCATTCATATTTTATTACCGCGAACATTTCTTCACAGGGGAGAAGAATACATGCTATTTCCATAACTTTGCCACGTCGAGAAAAAAAAGCTTGTGAAGTGCATAGTAGAATAGAACAAAGGTTACTTCCGCTTCTGCAGCAAAACCTGCATGCGCCGGGAGTCGCGGTGGACAGAAAAAAGAGTTCAAGTATAGTTGTGGAGTGGGAATGGGCGAATGTTATATGCCATCAAATTCAAGGCACTAAAAATGTAAAATCAAGTTTGTACAAGATAGGCCACATTGCGTACCAGATACTACACGCTAACTACACTCCTGCAGTCGGCGGAAAATCCAAGTGACCGCAAATGACCACCTTATTGACTTAATTGTCGGTAACACAAGTCCGTCCCAAGCAGTTATGCTTTGCGTTACAGAGCGAAGTTCAAACTAAACGCATGTTCAAAAATTTACCCTACACCCAGAAACGCCTCAGAACTTCACTCAGAACAAAAGACTTTTCACAATTGCGAATATTCTAAATTTCTGCTGGCAATGGCGCTAAGATACTTTAGATTATAGCACGTCCGCTGAAAAGTTAATTATACCAGGTGACAGTGAAATTATCTCATTTGAGTAGTTTCTAACAGGGTCATTATTATTGCATCGAAAATATGGAAATTTACAGCCGCACCTCAGATCAAGTTAGTTCCATCAAGAACCACAGACCACGGCAAAGCTGAACCAATGAGGATTTCTCATGACACGTAGAATCAGAGGACATACTAATTATGACAGAACGAATTAAAGGCGTGAAAGCCAAGGGAGAACTCAAAGTTAAAATATCGATTCCTCGTTAACGTTTCAGGATAGGAAAATCGATAAACAATAAAATTTAAGCCCTAAAAATTGGCACAAGATCTTTAAGCTTATCGGATGACAGCCGTAAACAGACTCACCTCAAAAGCGTCGAGGTTTGAGAACTCTCATGGTTATGAAGAGCGCGTCAACACACCCTACACTCACGAGCGTCAACAACACACTGAACGCGTGTCGAAATTGTGTACAGAATAGAAGTCTTGAAACTAATCCTAGGTATCTCTTGATACGAAAGCATTTCTTCATCAATTATGAAAAAGCCGTTTAAGAACAGGTAAGAAATATCCTTTGCTTTTACGCCTTAATAAATGGAAAGGAAATTAAATTCTATGTTGTAGGTTGAAAGAACTTCAACCATTGAAAATAAATTTCTATATATATGGCAACACTAATGTCAACTGCCAAGTAGTGCCTGAATCTTCACGGCTGTTGCCATAGGAACGAGATCAGCCCCACCTGCTATCCTGGAACTAATTCCGGAACCGGAAATTTGAGGGACAGGAAGCTGACAAAAATTAACCTCCTTTTGTAGAATTGGTGCTCATTTTGAAGCGTATGACATTTTAGCATACATTATACGAAAATAATAAAGGCACTAAAACAGTATTACTGGTCAAACAGTACGTTTTTGCAAATTTAAGATTTTATTTATATTCGTATCTGATTCCAGGAAAAATTAAATACGCTTTCCATTCATAAATTCTGAAAGAAGCTAATCAAACACAACTGAACTAGTGGACGAGTTCTTCCCTGATTTTATTGCGAACTAGACCATCTGTAACCCATTGTATCATAATTTAAAGCCCAGGATGATCTTTGAATGCTTCTTATCCATTTCCTAACAAATATACGAGGCCAAAAAAATTCATTCACTTGGTCCGAATCGTACCCATGATAAGTTGGAAACTCCCTTATTTAATTACTGAGAGATTTTAGAATTTCTGCCCAACGTTATTACCAAGAGTCTGCACGGTTACAAGCGAAGTAGAAAGCTATATAACAAGCAAGATAAAGATTCTGGCCTTATACATAAGCATGGATGTAATAGTAGTAATAGTAATAATCCGTTAAAAACTGGTGCTTCAGGATCCTCTGATCATCTCGCACTGAAAACACATATCTTTACAAAGCTCAAGGGTTGAAAAGTTCAAAAATTCACTGCTAGGCGAACCAAATAAAAAAACTTTATTTCCGTGATTTCTGCATTTTCAGGTCTAAGGTGAAGGACAGTCATTTGAAGGGGACAAGTGCGCAACACGTTAACTTCACAACTTGGAAAAGAGATCGAGTTTTTCCAGTCACCTGATCAGGGTTCCGGTATCATGTTCCCTCACCTGGGCCGAGCTCCCGGGATTGCAGCTGCCCAACTGGTGACGGCCGAGCGCCTCACCCACGCTGAAACCCTTGCTAGGCAGCAACGTAGCGCGCTCAACCGTGATCCCCTATATTTTCGAGAGGAGGTTGCACATTTCTTAGTATCTCAAGATCTCAGTGCTGAATATTTTGTTTTGGCGTTCAGCAGTCATTTCAATCAGCCGTTGGACATAGTCATTTTCTCGGAGGTTTGGGAAGTACAGAAACCTCGCATTATCACTGCTTGGGCATTCCACAAGCAAGTGTTGTACTGTTGAGGGGACAAGACAGTCCATATACAGTAGAAGGGCTCAGGGCGGCATTCCGTTAGGTAACCATGTGTAAGCAAAATGTGCCCGATTCTCAAACAGCACAGCACTACTTCCGTCCGTCGGTCACGAGAGAAAGAGGACCAGGCACGGACTGCCGGATGTAGCTACGAACTGTAGTTCACTTCGTAATAGTTTCAGAGCGCTAATACAGTAATTGTGGCTTTAATAAATATACAAAATAATTGTCCTCTAACAACAAATTTGAAAACGTTTGAATTCGATGATCAAAAAATTGAAAAGCCGAATCATAGAATTAGACAATCACAAAATAATTATAAAACCAGTGAAATTGATGAATTGGCTTAAATTAATTCAAGAACCGCCAACTGTTTTTCCCAGTGTTCCCCTGCACAGCAGCTAATAGAACTCAATGTAAAATAAATCGCATGGAATTTTGCTTTAACATTCACCCCAAGCTAGTGACGAATTCAGATCACCCTCACTCAGCCACACAAGTCTGCAAAAATACAAGCACGTTTCAACAACTCGAACACCGACTGAAGCCAACGTTACACACACGAATACATTCTTGTTACATCCACTCTGCTCCACAACTCAGGGGGCTGGAGGCCCATTGCATCCGTTGCACAGGCAACCGGTGCCACAATGGGCACGTGTGGCCCACTTCCAGCTTCGCAAGCAGTCATGGAGAGCTTCCTTCGATTGATTGGGTAAGTTACTCTAAAATTCCCTATGCACATGAAATGTGATTCAAATCGACGGAAGAGAAGCAGAGACCATTTAGTACGGACTGTAGAAAACGTGGAATCTATGTATGTATAGGTGTATTCCCACACGGGATTCCCCACACATAGGAACAGCGAGTCAAGAAGAGACGACAAAGAGATAGCGAGAAGTATGAGAATTCAAAGAAGCAAAGTGGACACGAAAGACTGAATTCCCGAAGGCCTATCTATAGCTGAGGTAACCTAACAGTGTCTCCCTAGGCGACACCAGTCCCCATAGCATAGGATAGAAAAACATGACCCTACTGCTTATCCTATGCCCCCAAAAGGAAGAGCTTCCATTGGGATAGGAGATTGAAGTCCTCACATTCATCACTGCTCGCAGGTGATCTGTTAGTAACGCTGAGGCAATTGGATAAAAATAAGTTCATTGGAATAAAGTTTCCTTGCTTTGCTTTAGTGCCCCCAGATTACTAAGCATTAGTGTAGATAGTGTATAAAGCGGCAGTTTAATTGATGCGCCTCAGTCAGGTGTCATGAAGAGACGATGGCAACGACGTGAAATTCATTACTTGGTCGAATAAATCATTAAACATATCTCAATTCATAAAGATTTCACTATCCCTCCTAATCTATGACGAAAATTTAAGAAACTGGTAACTGTACGGACAAAATAAATATGATATACGAAGTCGATTTTACTTTCAAGTGGACATAAATTTAGAAACATGCCTTATCGATGCATGAACGTTTTTCAATCCAGAGTATCAAAATTATACGATATAGACCTGTATCAGATACTTCCAACATAGTATACTAGTTTTCATAGTAAGGAAAAATAAAATATCTTCGTTAACGACATAGACAAAATTTCAGCATAGAAAGGAAATGGTAGAGTACGCATTTAAACAATCTTTATACAACAAAATCGCGTTTTAAAAATTTCCAGTAACGGACGTTGGCGAGAGCACGAGGAAATTCTAAGCCCAAAGTGCATTAGAAAGAATGAAGTCCCGGCACGCTTAGTCTGCAGAGAAGAGGCGCTAAACAGCACATGTTCACATGAAATTAATTCCTTTAGGAAATAACTTTTCAACGTCACATATTCTGAGAATTTATCTGATCTTTGATGTCATGGGAGAAAGTAAAGGTAAACTTCAAGTCAAAATTAAGTTAAGGTCTCTAAGGTGAAAATAGGAGTCGTTTTCGTTCATCAAATAACTCACTACGAGAACTGAACTACATCAAGAGCAACAGCCAGTCAAGGAGCTTAAACAGAAGACTATATGAAATACTGAATTTCGAGAGCAAAAAATAATAAAACAGTCATTGAGCAGCGAAAGCTGATGCAGATAATGACGAGTGAGACATGCTCGGATGATCGTATACGAAATCCATGCATAAGCATAGATACGATGCAAGTTTCAATAAATAAAGCAACTAACCATTGCGTGGAGTAAGCTTTGAAAAGCAAAGATCAATGACGTGCAGTTATGTTTTATTACTGTTAACAGTAGCGGAAATTTTACCCGTACTCTGAAGTTCCAATCTTTAGATGTTTCCAGGTAAGCATACCGAGACCCAAATGGATATTCCAGCGACGCAATTCCGAGTCTAGAAAGCAAACCATAAAAAATCAGAACATTTATCAGGAATTATTAGGACACTAACCTGCATCAAAATTTCAGACGCGATCGTTTTGACCAACTCACTTCGTAATACTTTTAGCGGGAAAACAAAGCCCCGCTTCAACACTCAATGAGCAATCAATAAAAGACCTAACACATCTATACTAAAAAACAAAGATGGCACCCATCTTTGTTGGTGCTGTGTTGTAGCTCTTGAGCACGTCTGACAGGTCGGAACATGTAGGTGCGAATATTTGTATATGTATGAAATTTCTTTTACGTCTCTTTTCACTAGTCGCCCACACAAAAGTTTCTACTTCTAATCATTCTTCTCATACGTTGAGATTGGTAATAGTGATTGAAATGAAGAATTTGGCCTCCATCTTTAACCAACACTTCTACAAAACAAAGAACTTTTTCCTGATGCTGGACATCAGATCCCTGTTACCCATTTCCGTTTGCTTTATGGGTGTTTATGCTCACACCTCCTCGTCAGCGTTATTTTCACTCGACCCCAGCAGTTCCGGTTGCAGGATACAGAGTAAAAGCTTTGATCAGTTTCATATGTATTATATACGACTGACGCAGTATTAATCTGACCACTAGCAAAAGACAACTTCACTTTGCCAGCAATAGATCCCTAAAGAACGTCGGCTGCTGCTTATTGAAAACCAGGTCACGTAAGAAATACATGCTTCTAAGTCTAAGCTACTCTTCCATGGCGACAGGAACCTTCATGGACCCTGGGAGGAGATGCCTGTGAACCATTTGCTCCTTGTTGATGAGATGCGTGGTGCGGTTGACCAGAGCCATGAGGGTGTGCAGGGAGTCGGCCCAGTCGTTGAGGCGCTTGCTGTGCTCAGGAGGGGTGCCGAAACTGACCACACCTTCCAGGCGGTCTGTGCGCGCGATGATGGTTCCTGACACTACCAGCTGGCACAGGAACTCCTCACATTCCTGTCAAGAGTGGTCAGCATGGTAGCATACAGTGGGGTTAAATCAATAGTTCTTCAAAACGAAGGACTGTTGCACGCAGTGTCCGAAGTTTTAACTAATATAGACACTATTACATGCTGATTAGTACCAATTTTAGAGTCTTGCCATATGACTAACAGAGTATCAGAAACTCACATACACGCCATTGGGAAGTGGTAAATGAACTCTGAATCCTATAAAAAAAATTCAAAAGCACACCAAAATTTGCACAGCAGTGATCAAGTTCATTTTCTATAACCTAGAAAAACTCGCCACACAACTACAACATGCTAATAAGGCCCAGGAAAATAGAGTTGAATACCAATTCATTAGAGAACTCTAAAACCAAAAATAAAATTTTGTCCGATTTCCAAGGATGGAACAGAGGACAGTGGAATCAACTCAGTAATTTTCCGTAATCAATGATTGTTATAACTTGCGTTAACTTTCAGCTGACATCCCTCTGGTTGAGAGCATAAATAACGGTGCTGCGGCGTCTACGAGGCGTAAATGACAAAACAAGAATCCCACCATAAAAATAACCCAGAGTTGCTCGGTTGGTTGGGTGGTCCGTCCACCTCTGCCATGCTCTTGAGGATTTACATAGGGAAAAATAACCGAGTTTGTATTCCTAATCAGAGGGACTCAATGAAGGCCGTCCGTATCAGTGATACTGAAAATAACATTATTTCATGTCAGAGTTAACGTACATAATAGTAGTAGTATAATAATTTGCTAGTGCAGCGGAACTAAAGCCGCATCGCTCCGAAGGTCAAGGAAATACTGGTTGCTCGTGTGGCGGGACTAAGTCGAGACGGAGAGAGAGCGCTATTAGCGACAGTAGTATCCGCGGCAGAAGTATGCACAATAATTTGGGTCCCAGGCGCTTCAGAAGAATGCACCCAACATCTCATTTTATATATAACAGTTTCTGTTAATACCGTACATAAGAGGGCATCATAAGAAATTAAGATCATTTGTCCCTCCATTCTCGGTGCGGTGCGTCTACTACGTAGTACTGATCATAATTATAGAGCTCACATCACATACTTCCAACAAATTATACCAGTTTTCACAGAAAGGAAAAATAAAATATCTTCGATAACGACAAAGACAAAATTTTGGAATGCTTCTAGGAAGGCCAACCCAGCAGCCAGAGGGATAAAAGAGGGAATCGAAAAGACAGGTAGAGTGGAGGAATAAAGCGAAGTGGAGCGGAGGGGTAAGG
>VOMN01019269.1:0-11839 GCA_014899125.1 Orchestia grillus
ACCTGCACAACTCGAGTTACGAGGCGTTCACGTCGGTCGAAAAACGGCTACTAGAGAATTGCATCAAAGTTGCCCACATGCTTTAACCCCACGCAGAACATTTTTTCTCAACGCAAAACTTGTGAAAAACCTTTTAACGTTTACCAAACACCATATCGACCAAGAAATTCAGATTAGGAAACAAATTGTATGGTCCAATGGAAGCCAAATTGAACTTTTCGGTCAAAACGACGTTCTTTTTGTTGGGAGGAAAACAAGGGCTGCCTATGATCTCAAGAACACCGTCCCTACCGCCAAGCATGGCAGCATCACGGCGTGGAACTGTTTTATTGTCTATTGTGAAAGGGAATCCACATCATTGACGGAAAAACATTTAGTTTCATATGCAGGCAGACACTGAAGCAAAAGCTACTTCCGAGCGCTAGAAAATTCTACGGGCGATGCAAGTGGATCTTTCTGCAAGACAATGATCCTAAACGCTCGACGAAATTATCAAAAGAATGGCATATAGACAAGAAAATAAGTGTTTTTCTGTTGTTTTGCCAATCGGTTGACCTCATTTCGAATGGAAATTTATGGTTCTATTCAGCCAGACACAACAAACGGAGCGTCAAAAGTTACTTGCCAGTTACAATAATCGTCTCCATGCTCTTATTGCAAATGAAGATCATGCGATTTTATACTGAAGATTTGTTTTTAGCTTATGCCGAATACTTTTGTCCAGTGTATATTTTTGCTTAGTTGATTTTCTGATTCTGAATAAATTATATTTCTTTCATCTTAGATATTCTTGTAAATGTATGTCTTCTGAAATACCTGTACTCTTTACTCCAAACCATAGCTCGAAATTTTTAAAATACAACAAAAAATAGAATTGCGCAAATACGTTACGGCACTGGATGTTTGTATACATTCAAATAGCTGAAGTATTCATTCATAGTTTCACTCAATAAATTTCGCTTCGGCTAACTGCTCTGTAAATGACTAAATGCAAATTAATTAACTTAATGTACGAACAACTGAAGGATGAATTGATTGTGTACGTGTATGAATGAATGCAGAGTCACTAAAACTACGCCAACACGTACAAATAAGTCTTGAATAAAATACTTACTCACACGTACGAATGAACACCAACGCGGACGATCTCTTGCAGCGAAGATAAAGTAAACACAGCTTCTGGGCTGAATTTCAGGTTGAGATTCAGCAGCTGTTCGATCCCGTACTGGTTGCTCTCCTGTATGTCTTGATAAAATTTAACTCGATGAACAAGTTCGTTGCATTTTCGCTGAGATATCAACGTCTCCATCCCGCCTTCAAAGATTTAAGCGGCTTCGGATTAAACGATCGGTCGCTTGAGCAATAACGGCATCGAGTGGATTATTGTTGTTTTCAATACCAAGTTTTAGCAAACCGGCGCTCCCCGCGTAGAATGCTAGATCAGTTCCAGCAAACAATCGCTTTACATTCGTCTTCTGCGTACAGTGATACCGACTGGAGCAACTATCAGATAGTACGAAAAATATTTGAGCTATGAGAAGAAAATACAGTATGTGAGATCAGATGTAAATGAAAAGATAGAGCGGTTGTTTATCGGAATCGATCTTGCACTCATCGAGGAAGATGACTTTACCTTAGAACAACTTCGGGACGGTGTCACTGGACGGCCAAATTATTTAATTTGGCAGTTTGACGACATTATTAAGTAAGACTGGAAGCTGTCGGACAAAATTGGGTCCCCTATTCATCATCACTCCCACTGCTTAGATTACGCCGCCATATCTTGGCGCCTGGAGCAATGAGAGACTATATGCCTCATTGCTGGAGCAATAAGAGGCTAAAGAGAGACACGATCGTTACTATGAAAAACATATATTGATACTCATACCAGTCTGGTTTCGTAAAATTACATGATCAGAGAATGTCATCTGCAACGGTAAAATACATACTGTAATTTACATAACAAAATTTGGGTGGTAAAAATGCACATTTCTAAGAAAGAAAACAAAGACTAAGACAAAATTAAAACGTTCCTACACAGTCAACGAGCGATAAAAAAAATCTGAGCACATTTTGGCTAGCTGACTCACGTAAGGTGCAACGGTACTGTTTTTTATAGCAACGATCGTGTTTCTCTTTATACTCAGGGATTGCTGGAGCAATAAGAGGCTATATGTCTCATTGCTGGAGCAATATAAGGCTATATGTCTCATTGCTGGAATGTTCCACCCTTTCTCTGCGTGAGTCACCCTACGTGTTCAAAATTCAGCAGAACGCGCTGCCGTTGCAGTTTCCTTGTCCTGATCACAATACATATTGTGAAAGCCGACGTGTTGCTTATAATTTGTGTATTTTCATTACTATTTAAACAATTGGTGAAATTATTATAGGCCAACATTGCTTCTGATTTATAAATCATAACTTCTACAAACATGCAAATTCAGTAAACAGCCATTTATGTATTATATCAACTTGTACTATGAAAGCCATTCCTATACAGCGCATTGATAGCTCTTCTTTAAATTGTATTCTGTACGTATCTTTTATGTGCAGTTAGCCTTCGAATAAAAACTTTTATTATTGCAAATACATGCAAAAAAACTTTCATTAATGCAAATCCATGAACGCCTGCAAAAGTTAGTCTCTAGTTTCCCACCTTCATCTCGCGCCATAAAAAGAGCTCTTCTCTGTAAATATTGAACAAAACCTGAACTCACGTCCTGCAATATTCCACACACAAAGCCTGCTCCAGTTCGCTTCGATTCCCTCGGCAGTTCCTGCAAATAACGCAGGACGATGCGCACGCTCACACGCTCATCCTTTATTCGTGCTCGCTGGAGCGCCTCGGGACCTGGAACCGGTGTCGCTTTTTTGCATCTGCATGTTGGGTGTTGCCTTTCTTGCAATGCAAAATGTTTCCAGTCAGCAAATAAATCGAAACGGGACGCCCGTATTCGTGTAGTTTGTTATTATTTGTTGTCATTCGCGGCCTTCAATGAGATTAAAATTTTTTCGTTTTCGTTAGGAACATCATGTCCCCATGAAACACTTAATTTTTTGTTCATTGCTATTTTGTGCCCCTCAAAGTGTAATGAAGGATTTAATTTCACTAAATACTGATACGCAGTAGTTGCTTGCTGGCTTACTTGGCTGGTCCATCTCTCTGTCACGCTCTTTTGGATTCACATAGGAGGAAATTCCGGGGTCCGTATTTCTAAATTAATAGCGAGACTTTCAGATAAGGCAGTATCAGTGATACTGAAAATAACGTTATTTATGACAGAGTTACTGTAAATAAAATGGCATCTTAAGAATTCAGCAACATTTGTCCCGCCATTTTTGGCGTTGTGCGTCTACCGGTCAATTGTTAAAAAATGAACGCCTAGTGCGTTTGAAAATTTCAGAGATGGAAGATTTTTGAGCTTCTGTAAGCCAATATTTAATGAAGCACTAGCTGGGCCAATTTAGGTAGTGCCACGATTCCTCAAACGTGGAACAATTTCCCTTGGGACTTGAAGGACTGCTTGATGAATTTAGAGTTGAATAAGTATTGGAGCGAATGAGCTAGAACGCTTTCGTTCGTTGAAAAATTGTTGCTCATGTAAAATTTTCGAACAGTGTCACCCCGGGCCCGGTTGTGAAGTCTCGGTGTTCAGTAACTTGGGCAGAGTGTTGTCCATTACTGAGATTTGCGAGGTATGTATTTCTTCTTACCTCGTGTTGCTTTCTCTCCCTGTCTCTAGTTTTGCCTTGTATAGGAATTTTGATTCTATTTATATCTTTATTCCTCTCTGTCATATTCATTCTTCTATGTAGCTTTTCAAGGCGTACTTTTGGTTTAGCATATTCGATATATTTTTAGCTCACAAACGCTCTCCAGTCGACGTCTTCCTCAGCTTGCTAGTCATGCATTTTTCTTGAGTCCATTTCACATGGGTGGCTTCAGCAGATTCCGATGTATTAGATTCGAATTGTTTCGAAGGTTTTTTTTTCGAAAGCTCTTTTTTGATCGCAAGAAAATTGTAGCGGATGTTGTCTACAGCTGTGCCCTGGATACGGATGTGAACTCCAATTTATTGTTGATTTTGCGAGCTGCGAATTTTTGTTCTCTAATTATTGGGAGCGTGGTGCGAGCAGGAAAGCAAGACGGTAGGATAAACGAAAAGACAAGGAAAGTTACAGTCATATTCCTTTACAGATTAAAGAAAGTTACAGTCATATTCCTTCACAGATTAAAGAAAGTTACAGTCATATTCCTTTACAGATCGTATTTCCTAGCAGTCAGTAATGCTCACTAGGCGGGCGCGTAACCCGTCAAATGACAAGACTTACTATATCTGTCAACTAATTGCTAAGCCTCTGATCTTGCTTCTTTGTTTGTCTGTAACCGTGCACACTCTTCAGTAATAAACTAGGACGAAATTTAGAAATTTATCTCTTGATAAATAAATAAAGTTTTTTCTATCGTACAAGGTGGGCTATAAGTAAGGCACCCCTTTCTGAATGTAATGTTTGAAGGTAGGACTGATACACTAAAGCCTACAGCTTTACCGCTTTACTTTAATAGCAGAGACGTCATGGGCATAGAAAAATAATTTTACAATTAACAATTTTTCAAAAGGGAAACCTTACTTTTCCCACCCTGTATCAGGGCTACGGTTCATTGGGGCTAAAGTGAATGAACTCTTTTCTCTCGCTTTGGATATTTGTCAGGAAATAAATTTGAATCATTTTAGGCACAGATGAGACCTTAAAAGGTTACGAAATATTATAAATTTTAATTGAGTTTTGGACAATATCATAAATACGAGTTTAGCTGATAGCTCCATTTTCACCTCGTTTTTTTAGTTTCTCTAGAGAGATTACAGTATTTCGATGAAAACAAACAGATATTCTTTACCTCCACCACAATTCTACCAGTGCCAATAAATGAATACAAAAAGAAAACTGAATCCATCAATCCAAAAAAGTGGAAAAACTCTAATTGTGTAGCGAAACCAGACTGGAAAGCAGCATTATGAGATGAATCATTTCAAGCGCATGCCTCCGTTTAGCTCGGTTGGCTAATGGTACCATCTCCAACCTCCTGGTCTTACTCCAAAGAATTGGACGGGTGACGAACACTGAAGATTTCGAGGCAAGAAGGTTGAATAGGAATAGAGCTTTCGCATTGTGAGCCTCAAATGTTGCAAAGTGCTCACATCTTTCAGTTCCGACGAAATTAAAAATAAGCTTCAGAAGCGACACTAATAAACAACCAGTAATGAATTAAAAACAAATTGGCGATAGAAGTAACCCAACGGGTCCTTTGTAGCGCACGAAATCAACCCCGGAAAAACAAAAAGATGAAAAAGCAGCAAGAATTGGAACTTGTAGTGGATCGGGGCACAGATGGGCCTGTTTGTTTTTAATTAAAATGAATGGCATTTTTCTTGTCCAGTATATAATGGGTACCTAATGTACCTCACAGTTTCCTTTGAAAATTACAATTCACAACCAAAATAAGTAAACCGAAACACTAATATTGTATCCTATGAGATAAAATGTGTAAAATGCCTTTAGATCACATTCATTTACGATACGATATTCGGTATCCTATCCACGGCACTGCCACATATCAGCGCTACGATACGATATTCGGTATCTTATCTACTGTACATACTACGCTGCCGCATGTCAACGCTACAATACGATATTCAGTATCTTATCTACATACGACACTGCCACATGTCAGCGCGGCTGGAGAGCGCAGTTGATAGACCAACGGCTAAAGTAATACCATATCGTGGCACAGTTTAACAAAACCTTACGTTAGCTTATTTTTCCATGGTTTTGTTGCGCAGAACTGAGACCTTTACCTCATGTTACGTCAGACATACGCCATCAGTTGTTGTTGGCTCTTCAGAGCGAACAAAAGTGCGCCATTATTACGATTTAAAAGGCCAGACAATAATTCAAAGATCTGTATCCCGTCAAAAGCTTTCGGCCTGACCTACAGCTCAGTATGTGCGGCATATTTCATGTGGAATGCTGCCCTCAGTGTCAGGTAGTTTCCCATTTGAAAGGGACTTTGGAATTATAACATCTGAGTAACCTGTGCATACTTTACAGAGTGAGTCGCAAAAGATCTTCAAATATTTATAACTCTGCAGGCATTCACCTCAGTGACGTAATCCTGGTCTCATGTCCAACGTTTATTGTGAATTTCTCCAGCTTTGATGGTTTTCAATTTACATGGATAGTTCAGGTGTTTCGTAAAAAGAAATTGAGATTTTTTGACCATCACTAAACCCATTTGCTTACCTAACGATATAGAAATAGGAAGAAAATTGAGCGAGAAGTGAAAAAATATTTATCTTTACTCGTAAAACAAATTTCATCCCATTGCATTTTTAAGGATTTATTTCAATGGACGGCCACCGCGGCTCTCAAGACGAATTTGACATCGAGCTCTCGCGGCTAGCATCGACTTCCGGGTCATTTGAGGGCTGACGTTTTGGACGACGCAGACACCTCCACCTGGCGGGTCTGTCTTATCTACATCTACATATCTACGTGAGTGTTCTAAGCGAACCCATCTAGGGATTACGTCCGCTCACACAATGGCCAAAAAACATAGTCACTTTTCACCTAACGGCTCCTAAAGTGCCAATATGAAATGAGAACCTTTTTAACTGGTAAAAGTACACAAATTTAAACTTAAAATGAGACTATGGTCAAGCCGTTACGTACATTACCTAACGAGTAATCCATGTATGAAAATTTTGACACAATGTTATAAATCACTTTGTATACCTTAACATTTTTATTTATTTATTTAGAGTAATCGTTATTTTGGTGCTGAAGGAATTAGATAGGACAAAATTCCCGGGTCCAGATTCTCGGGTCTGTATTCCTAATTAGCGAGACTGTATCAGAGAAGGTATCCCCGTATCAGGGATACGGAAAATTACTTTATTTCACGTGAGATTTACCGCCATTTATGACGGCAGGACGACGCTATTTAAATTTTCAACCTGGAATACGAGAAGCGTTTAGACAAACTTCGGGTTATGGGTTATTGCATAGCTAATTTTGAAGATAATGTAATGGAGTTTTGTACATTAATTTCAACTCTCCTTTGAAACCACTTTCAATTCTACGATAAAAGCATTCAGTGTTACGCGTAGTGAAAACTTTATTGATTTTTCTACAACAGAATCTCCGCACAATTTAGCATGATAATTTTCACTCGCTGTTCATTCCAAACAAGACTTAAAAAGGCTCATAGTTACATATTTTCAAATAAATATTCATGATCAAACTCAGATACTCACGACGCCAATGAGGGACGCTGTGTCCCGGTGTCGCCACCGCTGCCAGTGTTGCCATAATTACCGCTGCCAGTGTTGCCATAATTACCGCTGCCACCGCTGCCAGTGTTGCCATAATTACCGCTGCCACCGCTGCTAGTGTTGCCATAATTACCGCTGCCACCGCTGCCAGCGTTACCAAAATTACCGCTGCCACCGCTACCAGTATTGCCAAAATTACCGCTGCCACCGCTGCCAGTGTTGCCAAAATTACCGCTGTCCGTGTTGCCAAAGTTACCGCTGCCACCGCTGCCAGCGTTACCAAAATTACCGCTGCCACCGCTGCCAACGTTACCAAAATTACCACCGCTAGTGTTGCCAAAATTACCGCTGCCGCCGCTGCCAGTGTTGCCGCTGTTGCCGGCCTTACCAGCCTCTTGTCCCTGGACGGACCTCATGAGTTCCCATTTCTTCTTAACTAAAAATAAGAAAAAATTATTTTAAACTCTGGAACACTGCTAGCATTCTAGAACTTTGGCGGAACTCTGCTAGAACGCTGGTATTCTGCTAGAGTGCCAGAATTTTGCCTGAACGCTAAACGCTGTTAGAACGCTAGTATTCTACTCCCGTGCTCAGTCTAAAAAATTTCCCAATCGTCTTGCTTCAAAGCAATAAGGGCAATAAGTACAATGCATGTGCAATACGCAAGCGAAATTTCGTACAAATAATGGACGCTTTCGACTGTTTTGCTGCAAAAGCAGTTAGAAATTATACCGGATTGTCGGTCAGAAAATCATAATACATTTATGATGGCTTCAGTTTAGGGCGGTGACGAGCTCTCGGATGCTAGTGGGCTCCTACGCCCACCTGCTACAGGGAGTGGTTGGGCTCATCTGAGACCGGTTATTTCTCAGTCAGCATTTCAGCTGGGCTGTCAGACGGACAGCTGAGCTGTCAGACGGACAGCTGAGCTGTCAGACAGACAGCTGAGCTGTCAGACAGACAGCTGAGCTGTCAGACAGACAGCTGGGCTAGCCTCGTTCCTCCGTTTATTATTCCGATTTAAAGAAGCGCTCGCGAAGGCATGAAATTGTTCCAGGCCTCAGCTAGAATTGTGGACTTGATGTAACGAAGGCCGTAGCCAGGAGCTGTTGTATCCTCAACTTCCTGCATAACAAAATTTGAGAAGATATCCTCTGATGCATAATTCATAGACTGTCTTCCCTACATGAAAAAACCAAGTAAATATCGAAGTAATTAAAACAACTGGAAAAAAATTCTAAATTTCATCAGTAAGCCATACGTGGTTTGGCAGATCGTCTTTATTTTTTTCGTCCCCTACCATGCTGCTAGCGAACCTTGTAGGATGCAGAATATTGACACCCACAATATTTGGGTGCACGTCTTCCAATATCNGTCACTTCCGCTGCTCAGGTCGTGCCTCTGATATTCTCCCTCCTGATATTCTCCCTCCTGATATTCTCCCTCCTGATTTTCTTCCTCCTGATATTTTCCCTCCTAATACTCTCCCTCCTGATATTCTCCCTCCTGATATTCTCCCTACTGATATTCTCCCTCCTGATATTTTCCCTCCTAATACTCTCCCTCCTGGAGGGAGTGCAGGCTCTGCGTCTGGCGCTTGCACGCTGCTGCTCCCACTCTGCTGGTCAGACGAGGGCGTCAGTGCTGTGTCTAGCGGGGGCATGAACAGGTTTTTGCTATAAGGGTGATACTTGAATGTGTGACGCAGTGTGTGCCCGAATGTGTGGCTCAGCGTGTGCCCGAATGTGTGGCTCAGCGTGTGCCCGAATGTGTGACGCAGTGTGTGCCCGAATGTGTGGCTGAGCCACACATTCGAATGTGTGGCTCAGTGTATGCCAGAATTTTTGGCTCAGTGAGAGCCTGAATGTGTAAATCGCCTTAATGTGTGACTCGCTCGAATGTGTGACTCCCCCGAATAGTTGACTCGCCCGAATGTGTGACCCGCGCAAATGGTTGACTCGCCCAAATGTGTGACTCACCTGAAAGTGTGACTCAAAGGAACACGCCTTTATAATATTTTCTTCAATCACGTTAGACGGCATCATTTGATTGAGAGCCGCAGAGGAAGAGACTGCAATTGACTAACTCCATTACGTCGAGCTGATCTTTTTCTTTTTGCCGGCGTCTCGTGAACTTGCAGAATTATTGTATTTGACGCGGCAGACAAATTTAATTTTCTCATGAAAGGTCGATGTCTGAATGGAGCTCAGCCGCCAACCCTGCTAGATCTCGGTCCCTTCGCAACGCCAACCTGCTGCCATCTGAACGTCGCAGGAACTTTATTGATTTCTCAAGAGCTGCCTCAGGAAATTGTGGAAATCCTTCCGTTCTAAAGCGTGTCAAGGGTCGAAATAAACCGTGGGGACAGCGCGGGGTCAGCCTTCTGGACCGACAACTCAGGCTTTGCTGCCATGAAGGCACCCATTGATGGCGGTCCGACGCAGTCAGACCTGCACAGTCCGCCTTCTCACGCGCTGCAGGACACAGTCAAACAGTCGGCCTTCTCACGCGCTGCAGGACACAGTCAAACAGTCGGCCTTCTCATGCGCTGCAGGACACAGTCAAGCAGTCGGCCTTCTCATGCGCTGCAGGACACAGTCAAACAGTCCGCCTTCTCACGCGTTACAGGACACAGTCAAGCATTTAATTTTCTACCCATGCTCCAAAAGTTAGTTTAACACTCGCTGTAACATCGAGCGACTATGAGCCGTTGCATTCTTGTTAGGAAATAGGTGACGAATGTTGAAATTGTGGTGAAGTGGGAGTTGTTGAATGATGGGAATTTGAAATTTCACGAATGTCACTAATGTTTTTAGGAGCTTAAGAATGTGTCATGAATGTTACTATTGTTTTAGGTTACTTGAGAATGCGTCAAGAATGTCATTATTGTTCTTAGAAGCTACAGTATGTGTCATGAATGTATACTATCGTTTTAGTTTATTTGAGAATGTGCCATGAATGTCATTATTGTTTTAATTTACCTGAGGATATGTCACGAGTTTCATTAAAGTATTTTAATGCACATAGCTGGCGGAAAAATACCGTTGACATTTCATCTTACTTGCAAAACGCGCCTCAAAACGAGGCTGGTGGGCGTGGTGATGCCGCCGGTCCTCTCGCTTCCGTCACCAGCTCGGGGCGCTCTAGGGAGGTCAGGACAACAGCGTTTAAGGAATTTCCGCGTATGTTTGATTTATTCTAGATATGTACTCTAGATAAGTACTCTAGGTATGTACTTTAGATACGTACCCTAGATATGTACTCTCGACACGTACTCTAAATATGTACTCTAGGTATGTACTCTAGACTTGTACTCTAAATAAGTACTCTAGAAATATACTCTAAATAAGTACTCTATAAATATACTCTAGACATGTACTCTGGAATATACTCTAGATATGTACTCTAGAATATACTCTAGATATGTACTCTAGAATATACTCTAGATATGTACTCTAGATAAAAAATTATGTACTCTAGATGTAAACGAACAAAAACATGAATAAATTCCCGCATATGTTTGGGTTATGGTGCTGAGAAAAATGCAACTGTATCTCAAAAATTGTCCTTCGAACACTTGAAAACTGCTATATTTTAATATGCCTGAAGTAAAGGCGCACTGACAATGTGAATCCTTTAGTAAATTTTTCTTATTTATATCTGCTGCTTAGTAGTTCAAAAGAGCAGCAGTGAACAATTTGAGCTAAGTTGCGCTTTTAACATTCCTAAAAGAAAGAACATTGCCGCTGCACAGCAGCAACAGCAAAATTATGATGACACCGAAGACATGAACAACAACAAGAACAACGTCTATAAAAACAACGATAAGGCTCACAGAATTCAATCCTTTAAATCGAAGGAACTGGCGGCCGACTCCGCTCCCGTTTATCGCAATTCACGACGCAAAAATCTCATAAACCGAAAGTTCGAGAGTCGCTGATCTACATAACCATAAAAGTTAGGCCTGAGAACTCAAGTTAGGTCGTCTAAGTTCATCTCACAGCAACTTGACGCGACGGCAGGACTTGAGAGAGATCCCATCTCACAGCGGAGGGGCACGACTGTGCGCTGCCTCAGCTGTGTTCGTCAGCGGAGGCCGACGGATTTCTACGGCATCACTGATGACGTCATGCGATCCTGGACGTGCCTGCGAAGCTGCCGGCTGTGGTGAGTGGCTGCCGGATGTGGTGAGTGGCTGTCGGATGTGGTGAGTGACTGTCGGATGTGGTGAGTGGTTACTGAATGGGGTGAGTGGCTGCAGGATGGACTGAGTGGCTGCCGGATGTGGTGAGTGGCTGTCGGATGTGGTGAGTGGTTACTGAATGGGGTGAGTGATTGCAGGATGGACTGAGTGGCTGCAGGATGTACTTAGTGGCTGTAGGATGAACTGAGTGACTGCAGGATGTACTTAGTGGCTGTAGAATGTGCTGAGGGGCTGCAGGGTGTGCACACAGAGCAGCAGCAGGACACACAGAGCAGCAGCAGGACACACAGAGCAGCTGTAG
>VOMN01019273.1:0-22220 GCA_014899125.1 Orchestia grillus
CACGTTCAGTTAGCCCCCAACTCTCTAGCGCACGTTCAGTTAACCCCCAACTCTCTAGCGCACGTTAAGTTAGCCCCATCTTTCTAGCTCACGTTCAGTTAGCTTCCAACTTTCTTGCGCACGTTTAATTAGTCACCAATTCTCTAGCGCTTGTTTAATTAGCCTCCAACTCCATCGCTAGTGTATGTCAGTAGCTGATTTTTACGCTTTGAAAGTTTATTTAGAGGCGACCGATGAGACTAGGGTCAAGATCATGTCTTAATCGATTCCATCCGACGGATCCCTGGGCCTGTGATGTGACTCTGAGGCCATCCCAGTGCTATGGTCAACAGATGTGAGAGTACTGGCTGGCGTGTTAAAATTTATAACCATTATCCTAGGAAAACTTCTTTATACAATCTTATTGATTGCATTTTTTCAGTGACCCTACTTAATTTCGTTCACTCTTCCTTCAGGCTGAAAATTAACGGCCTGTCGTGAATGAGTTGTGAACTAAATTGTAAAAGAAGCGTTGTGTTGGCAGGTATTCTTTCTGGGAAATACAGTATTTATGTAGTACGGTTCTAGACAGAATCTTTACCACACAAATTTGGAATATCTCGAAAGAAATATCAAAAATTGAAAGGGGTATGTTAAGAGATGCCAAGTTACGGATGTGAAATACACTGCTATAAACTTCTGTACAAAAACTTCGAAATGCTAACATCTTTTAAAAGTAAGACTGGGGGACGAAGAGTGCATGCAGAAATGCATCAGGGTTATGGAGTGCGATACGCCAGACTGCACAGCCGAGCTGGATTATACGTGACGTCACTAAATAGTGAAAATGTGAAGGGGAAGCGCCGCTGAGCGCAGCAACTTCATGCAATGGTAATTTGAGATGCGCAATAACTTACATGCATGTGGAGTGAAGCTTGGGTTCGAGTCCATCTTTTCCTGAATAACCGCAGGACTGATGTTGGTTGCGTGAGTCCTTTCACAGAAATGAATATTAGCGTAAGCGATGGAAGTTGTTGAAACTGACGAGATATCGTCTCTCTGCGAAGCTGTGAGGAATTTTGAAAGGGGTTTCAAATAAACGGCTGTAAAATGTCTTTGAGATCCCATAAGCCAAAGAAGTGAAAAATGAATGAAATTTGTTCCATTTCAATCGTTAGATTTCGTCGACGTGAATCAACGCGAATCTAAACGCATGATCGTCACTCCTAACCGCCGAGCTCTAACTCGCGATCGCTCTGGGCTCCATTTTTTTACATTTTTACACTAATACGATTACTCTACATCAAATAATTACGGATGTACGCATTCTTAGAAAAGATAATTGATGATTTTGAATCATTCTCTTGTGCTGACACCTGGAAAAGCCAACCAAATACAAGCCAAATTACAGCGAATTGCTTTCCTGTAAAAATGTTTTGCAGCAGAGGTTTCTTCTCAGTCACTGCTCCCGCTACAGCCAGCGCAAGCGACTGTTGATGAAACGAGTCTTCCATGAAGCGTTTCACTATTTTCCTGCCCTTACAGTGCACCAGTGTACGCACAGTAAAACTCTGGAAGTGAAATCGTGATGTGTCCAAAATGTTCATAATGTTACCTGAAATTTTTAATTCGATCCTAAGCCTATGCATGTGGCCGAGCTCTTCTCCCAAAATTTGTCTCACGCCCTGGGTCCCGTGAAAAGAATCACTTAAGAAAACTGTCTCGCGGTACAGACTTCAATCGCGCCCCAGCCGCTTGCTGTCATCCGGGCATTCACAGCCTGGCCGCCGTTTAATTACAATCACTCTTTCAAATTTATCGGACCCTTCCGGCAGCAAATGGAACCCTTTAGGATTACTCAAAAAACGCATTTGTCGAATAACTTGGGCTTGAAGTAGAGCCTCTCCGGGAAACCGTACCATTTGCATATCATTTGCTCGAACCGAAGGTGCAGTTACGTCGCTGGCGGTCGTGGCCGACCGAAGAGATATGATGGTCATGTTTTTTTCATATTGCGGCTAGGAGGAATATGTTCAGCTCCGTAAAAATCGTGGTTGGTTTCTAAAGTCGGTTTTTCATTTCTCTGTGTCTCATAGCGTAGCATGATGACAAATATTAAAGTATTCCATTTGAACTTGACTAGTCTCTTCTGTGGTCTCCTCCTGTAACTGAGACTTGATTTAGTACATAGTACCCGTGTTTAATTCTGATATTCTTCACATTGTAGCTGGAAGTAACTTAATGCGCGAAGCATTTGACAGCATGTGTATTTTTTTAGTGTTGTGGTGTATATCTCTAAATATGAGAAACATGACTCTAGAAAACTTCTAACTCAGTGATAATGAAGAAGGACGATGTGCACATCAACATTAAGTACGGCCGAGAGGCAGTGGTTAAGGTAGATGGAAGGCCAATTTGGCTTGGGCACATGAAGTGGGTACGTTTTTGTGGACAGGTGGTCATGTGTCGTTAGGATCATCAGATAGGTAATAACTTTTTCAAGTGAGCGACTCAAAGACACTGTTCTGAGTCTCTATTTTTACAAGCTCGTGTAACATTTACTCGAAAAAACGATTAATTGATCTTTAGAGATATTGAACAGAGTAGTCAGTTGACGTGATCAGTTGTTCTTGAGGGTGTTATAAGAAATGAAATCCTTTTCCCAGTTAAAATGACATTGGAAGGCTTGTGTGATACAGGAAAACAATAATAATAATTAGGACAAAAACGAATTAAAAATGTGGCTGTTCACTACTGAATGACAGGAAGTTCAGATTGGGCTTGGAACCACGCCTTGGCTTCTGATTCAGGGTGAATTCTTCTTCCAGGAAGAAAAGCAAGAGCGCTCTGGCACACGACACAGCTGAGGATGAAGGAGCTGCCTGGAGGCGGGAGCTGGCGAGTGTGAAATCTGGCTTGAGTTTCATGAGCTGGACAAGAAAATATGAATGCGCTATGCCGCCTGAATATTTAGTGACCACGAAGGTGTTTGGGTCACTCGCCAGCTTAAAGAATCCAGTAGAAATTTCATGTTCTTCACTTATAAAAACTGCCCTGCTGATTGAGTGTATATTTATTTTTAAATGACACCCTGCTTATGAATATTAACATTAAGGAGCCCCCGTTGTGCTTTGGGTGCCAAAACAGGACTAGGTAACTTAACTATTTAATTCTGGAGTGAACTTATCTGCAAGAGCTGTAACATTTTTGCCTGGAGATCCTGTAGCACTTTAGCGGTCTCTGTTAGTTAATTTTGATTTCTGCCCTGTGTTCCTCTGGGCCGACGGTATTTATGCTGGTTTTGAGTAATCCTTAGACACTGCTGCTTAACGTACGGTGAATAATTCTGCTGCTTTCGTTCCAGAGACTGTAGCTAATGGAGCGCAAGTACTTGGTGCCTCCTGGAATTCTGAGACGTAGCTCGCTTTGACATCAAACTATTGCAGCTATTGAAAATGTATTGAGGGATATGGGGATTTGAAGACTATTTGAGAAATTATCTTCGAACTATTGATATTGAAGCATCACAAATATATATTGATTTCCTTGCTGATGCATCTTAACCATTACCGAGACTGAAAGACAATTTCAATTGAAGAGAGCTATTTTTCCTTTCGCTGTGTTTTCGTTTCTTAATAGAATTAAAGTTTTCACAGGATTAGGATCAATACGTGAAATAGAACGTAAGCAACACTTCTATTTTATCAAATATTTAAATAGAAATCGTTTGTTTCGCAAAACTGAATCACATGAAACCTAAAACGAACAAGTGTGTCACTAGGAAAATAGATTAACAGTAGTGGTATTTCCCTCCCAATTGCTGCTTGAGACGAACTTCCCCCTGAAGTGTTCCTGTGCCTCATTCGGGGGAGACTCTACCCCGATGGAAAGCTGAGCTCCAAATCCTCACTCGAAGTGTGCCGGGCGCCGCTCATAGAACTCGGCGCACACAGCGCCGCCGGGCACCGCTCATGGAACTCTGCGTACACAGCCTCGCCGGGCACCGCTCATGGAACTCGGCGCACACAGCCCCACCAGGCACCGCTCATGGAACTCGGCGCACACAGCGCCGCCGGGCACCGCTCATGGAACTCGGCGCACACAGCCCCATCAGGCACCGCTCATGGAACTCGGCGCACACAGCGCCACCGGGCACCACTCAACTGCAGCGCTCGAATGCAGGGCGCTCTGAACAAAATTATGGGCTCTCAATATCGATCACTAAGAACGTTTTCACCCACACGTATTTCAAATAGTTATGGTGTTTTTTTCCTTGGGCTGCTCCGTCGTGGAAATTTTCCACTATTTAGTCAAATACAACTCTTGAATAGGTAAAGTTCAGGGCTTAACGCTGAATTTCAAGTGCAGTTTTTCTTATTATGTTTATAAATAAAAAGCATAAATACGTGGTGCAACGCTTACATGGCAACACGATTTCATGTTCTATTTAAAAATTTCGCCAGCTTCTTAATGCCGGTGACACATACGAGTAGCACCGAACAGCGGCGGAAATTTGAAATGACGCCTTCATTCAGAAGGCAAGAATTGGCCCTCGTATTAACAATGAAACGCCGAGCTGTGCACGCGCTCGTTTCCTGCGGTAAATCGCCGCTGGTCCGAGACTTTGTTTACGGTCTTCTGTTGCGTCATTTGCATAAAATTTGCTCGAACTCGAACGAGAAATGCGCCAACAATGGAAATGTTGGCTACGAGGGAGACATCGCTCCCACTTCCATTTCCAACTGAAGGGTATCTGGAAAACTGCAATTTCCAGCGCCTCATCGATCAGTATTGGAGAAAGTATTTCTAAATTTACGGTCAATTTTGGCGGAGGAAACTGTCCTCCACCGCAGATCGACTCATGCAAAATGCAGGAGGAGCTAACGAGAACGCCGGTCGCACAGCTTTATGAACTGTTTATCAATATCTTTCGGAAATTCTCTCAGATTCCAGGGTTTGTAATGGAACTAGCCATGAATTTCTAGGAGGCAATTCTAACGGCTGCAGAACTTCATGGTGGACACAGGTCAAATTGCACATGTTAGTTAAGTCTTAAAAGATATGTAAGCTCGATTAGATTTTTCAGAATATGCTACATGAGGGCTACAATCTAAAATTTGCGCTTGTACGAACTTATTCATGTACTACCTTGAGTAGTAAATTTTCATGCGCTAACATATATTTATGTTATTTTTTTTGCACATTAAAAGCTGCTATGGCCAGGTGATATTGCTGAAGACCTGAGATACAATTTATCAATCGAATAGATTTTTCCTTCGCATTGGCATCAGCTCTTCTACTGATCATACTCAAAGCATTTCGCGGGTTGTTGATCGACGTTATTTTCAAGCCGTTTCTCTCAGGCCAAAGGCTGTTCATGGAATATACACGTTCTTTAAACTAGACTGAGTGAAAATCGAACTTTAAAATCGGAAAAAGCCTGAAAAATTTTTTGTTCATAGTTTGAGCTACAATTGTTTTCCTACTTGGAGCTATTTCGTAATTTTTGGAGCAACTCACGTGTGCCACCATCGTGTTTGCTTAAGTTCTGCAGGTTACATTTTTACGAAATATTATTATTGGACCAACGTTAAAAATTTTTATTGGGCTGGAAAATTGCCGTGGTCGAGTACGTGCAGGGAAAATATTGAAAATAACGAGTTCGAAATAGAGCTCAGATCAAACTCATATCTTGAAATCGTCCATTAAACCAAAACTAGATGTCGAAGAGAGGAGACCGTTTCCCAGTATCACAAATCTGAGACCAGGAAACTGGTGCGCTTCGTAGTATTGCATCCCGGTGCCTCCGTCTCAAAATACGGAAACACCCACCGCTATCCGAACGAGCATCGCTCGGGCGACGTTCAACACCTGTGAAATTCTCCCGTAGTTCTTGAGTAACATTCGGACGTAAGCTGCGATTCGACCCCGCAATCAAGTGATGGAAGGGCACTTCATGTCAAGTCTCTGGCCGTAACAGGGAATTGTGTCAACCTACATCCACGAAACAGATTTTTTATACTATGTATGAGAGGGATGGGGAACATTAAAAAGATGTCGGATTTAAGCTTACCTGAATGACCTGCAACACCTTAAGGCTCCGTAAAATTTGAGATAGACTAAAAGCTTTCATTTTTTTCGGATAATTATTATTTGACGAATTCACTCCAAGGACTCAAGAAAGTGTTACGCTTCCTGGATGTGGAACTAAATTATGAGTAATTGCATTTCACGCTAGGGTTCGGAACTGCTCGATTTTCTACATACAAGGGGAAAGTCTAAATTAGAAGTATGTCGAGCTATAACATCACAGCCGAGTCAATCGTAAGTAAGAAAGGGCAGTGCCTATTTAGCCCACACAGATAAACGCATTTAAGGAATCGAGGATCTAAGTCTCGTAAAATTAAGCCATAGATTCTTCTCTGCTGGATTTTTATTTGGCAAAGTTGGGTGTGGTTTAGCGGCCACTTTCAATTTTCGGACCCTAAGTTGATACAAAGTTTGTTCCTCGTAAAAAATTGTGCTCCAGGGCAAAACTTAAATTTAAGGAGTTTTTAAGAATGAGTGGCGCTGACGTGCTGACTGCTCACGTTGAAGGGTCGCTTGATTAAACGCATTCCTAAATTAAGTTTCATGAAGTTTAAATTGAAGTGAGGTCGGAATTTGCGATGCAATTTCAACAATCAATTGCGCCGCCCGCCACAGTCGTCGCCCCTAGAGTAACGCAAACTTGATCCATCCTCTGGAGAAACTGCCGCGCTGCGACTCAGAAAAGTCTCCGACGTGTAATTCATCATTGCATAAATTAAGACATCTTGAGCTGGCACTACAGACGGTTTTATGTGGGGCGCAGAGGTCAATTTGAAAAGCCCTAAGTTTTTCAAACTTAGGGAAATTTAACTGCACGCCGATAAAATTATGCCGTAAAAATCCAAATCGACCCTGCTTCCATGGTACCCTCAAAATCAACAGGAACTTATTCACAGAATAACAAGAACTTGCGGTCAAGTCAGAATGGTAGATTGAGCGTCTGGTTTCGTCCTCGTTACAGTGGGGAAATGAGCTTACGAGGATTTTCTGTCAAACAATGATCAACCGCTGACTCTTCGCATAATCTTACATATTTTTGTTTCATTGTGAAAACTTTTAATAGTCTATCTCACTTTATGTAAATGCTGCTAAAAATGAGCGCGGAACGTCGTTGGTCGTATTATGCAACCCGCTTCCATTTAACGTCCTAAGAAAATAGCGAAGCTCCTCGAAGGACCGGACCGTGGCACCGAGTCAGACGTGACGAATACCTGGGAACTGTGGGCCTTGGGGTTATGCTATGGAGGTGCTCACTGCTCCATTCCGAGTACTTTCATTTTGAATTCAGACTATTATTGTTCACAGAAAATTTCAAGCTTTATCCGCTCCTACCTTTTGGCGCGTTGATTCCCAGTCTGTTTAGCCTGAGCTTCTATAACTAGTTTTAATTTTACCTTCTCTAGTATTTGTATAAATTATAATTTTATAAATTTATCGATAGAGTGGCGTAAGAGTTAAAGATATTTATAAGTAACGAGTCCCATGCTTGTTTGCATCAGCAGGCTGCGGTTCTTAGCTGCCAGCGGCTCTGAACAAAAGACTCTTGGCTAAATTTATTCTCTACAGCACCACGCCTCATTCCTTACATTCACCCTTAAAAAGTTACTCATTTCCCGATCGCAATGTTGATGTATGATATTACTTAACGAAAACGGTGTAGGTCCTGCACGGTAGATAAATACAGTACTATACATCCGGATTTGGTCGGTGCGTGAAGAGTGATGCTTACTAAGTTCTTTGTTCGATCAGAAGTTTACCGCTCATTTTTCGCTCTGGTCAGGGGTCTGTTAACGCATTTTTTTCCGATGTTGCCAACTGTCAGGCGTCAGCTCAGAGCAGATCTCATTTTTCATTCTTCATTCATATACGTCTCCCCTAAAATGTTACTGGAAGATTATTACTATTAAGTGCTCTTTGAGCTAAATTTGTAGCCACTAGAATCTGGGAATCTGAAGTAAGCTTCACATGGGCCGGCCAGGTAACAAGCTGGATTAAATCTTGTGGCATATCATCAAGGAGGATTCCACGAGCGCGACGTCAGCTTTGGCTCCCGGTCGAGGACTTCCATTGTCGAATGCTGGGAGGACAGGCCTCTCTGGAGGACTCTCTCTAGGACCTCTTTCTTTCATTTCTCAATTCAGTTAAGCAGCGAAAGGAAAGGCCGTTCAATCTATGAAATTGTTGCACGTTAGTTAAACGGGCGAAGTATTCATGAATGTATTTAGGCAATGGCCATTTTTGAGAGCATCGAACACAGTTGAAGACAATCAGAGAAACTAACGGAACGAGTTATTCCCATTCACTGTCTTTTCAACCTTTCAATAATGCTGAAAAGAATTCTAAGAAAATACTAGCAGTAATTTACGCGCAACTTTGAACTCGATCACTCTAAATATTTTTTTTCCCTCTCAGAATAAAATGAAATGTCTGTCAAGATTCTCACTGGCCTTATATTTTGATGATTTAACAAAACATCAATAGCCACGGAATGAGCATTTGCGGTAGCTTCAGGGCACCAGATGCCTTTAATCTAAAAAGTATGAACATCTTCACTGGGACCGCGACTCGCTCGCTTGACTGCGTCGTGAGAGAGCGTGAAATGAAGAGCAAGAAACTTTAATATGTAGCTTTTTCGGTATCTTTTGGAGTGGTCTCGGGCTGATGAATTTTAGAATGTTCTTTTCCATAAATTCATATTAATATTACTGCAATTACTGAAAAATTTGAATCTGGCGAACGTTCATTACATTCGCTTATGTACATATCCAAGTAAATGTACATTTCTTTTCTATATGTACAAACTCAAACAAACGTACATTACCTATGTAATTTACTACAAATTCTAGTACCTTCTGGTACATTGTGATCTTCCTTTCCATAAAATTGCTTAATATATAGATACTTCCATAAATACTTAAATAGAAGTATCAATATATATATATATATATGTATGGAAAGGATTCTTTTTCCTCCTTCTACCTTCTGCTTACTGAAGTCCCAGCACCCAATGGAGCCGGACGCTGCTGGTCCTTGCTGTAGCCTCTCGAATCAAGCTCCATTCGGGCGCTCATACACCCGTACACAGGGTGCGGCTTAGGCTGCCTATGCGACAGTTCTTCTTATCAAATGAAAGCTTTAGATATTATTTAAATCGAGTAAACTTTTTGAATTGATCTAATGATATGAAAAAGAGAAAAGATATGCAAGAAGATCAGCGAGTCGAGAAAAACGAAGACGTAGACAGCATCATTTATAACTGAAGAAACGTTAAGCATTCTATACTGAAGTAGTAAACGAATGCATCAAGAAAAAACCTCATGATCGACAGCACAAGAGAGAGAAAATGTTTCCTAAAAGACAGAGCCAGAGATAGAGACAGCTCAGGAAACATTCGTGTGACCGCGAGAGAAATACATGGGTTGCAACCTCTGGAAATCGACAGTGCCGCAGAAATCGACAACCAAAACAATTCACTTATTTTATTTTTTTAGATCATAACAATGGTATTACCGCGGGTCCAGCGAGAGCATAAGCAAAGGATCAAAAATTGTACTAGTTCTCAAAAGCGCTTTGTTGTGTTGACGGAATTATGTAACTCGGAATTTAATCTTGCGTAAACACGATCCAATACAGGAGGATGTAAGAGGAGGAATTTGTTCCTGTTTTGCAATGTGGAATTTTGAGTTGCATGACCCTTACCAAACCAACGGGAGAGTTTGAAATCGCCATTCGCTGCTCAACAGATCAGGGTATTGAGTGTTTCCTTTCCTTTTTTGTCGGTGCTTTTAATGAAGTGGGCAGCCACTCGTTTCTTGGTTTGTATTTCACACGCTCTTCATGAGGAACACATTGACAACGGTACACAACAGGACGTGAATGCGACTTTAAAACTAATAAAATGTCGAATCCAATCAAACAGTCGACTGGGACGTCACTTTTGTTTCCCTCACGCGCAGGAACAATGCACTAATTACCATCTAAAAACAACTGGAATACTGTGGTACCTATTTTAGGTATTCCTGTAACATCGCTGGGCAAGGGAAGAGAACTTATGCTCTACATTGCACACCTGCTCGCGCTCATGTGACAACGCTTAGCAGAATTTCTGGTCAATTTTGTGCATTAATGATCGACCAAGACAATGGGGAGTATCTTGAATTGAAACTTTTGCGTACGTTCCGGAATAGTAAGCTTTCATCATCAGCGCTAATAAAAACATTAATTATAAATTATGTTATATACGATGTAATTATTATGTAATTATTTTATGGATACTCATTTTATGCATTATTTGCTTCGAAATATAGTGTGCTCATTTGAATTTTCTTTTGGTCCTTCCAATTGTTATGATTTATTCAATACATTTCTATGCGTTCAGTGAAATTATATATTAAACGATATCAAATGATTTTTCAAGTGGTGGAAGAAATTGTTTTGAATAATTTTATTTGATTCAACTCTCAAGGGCATAGCATATACCTATCCGATGCCTCCTAAGAGGTGAATAAGCTTAGGTTAGTTGATTTGTCCACCGTACGCTACGAGGACTGGCGTCCCCCAGGAGGGCACTGTTTGGCTACCTCGAGCTGTAATTCGGCCTTCGGAACTCCTATATTACGTGGTCACGTTACATTGTTCAATTTGCACTCCTTCTTCGCTCTCTCTCTTTTGTCTTTTCTTCCTCTTCGGTCACAACATGCTGTTACCTAGGGTATGCTGTGTGGGAACACACTTTGCACATAGATTCCCCGTTCTCCTGTCTTCACTGAATGGTCTCTTCTCTTTCAGCACGATATAGTCAGAGACACTGAAGCGCTGCTATCTCTACTACTACTGATACTGCTACTTCTATTACTACACAGGGTGGTCGAAGAGTAAGTGACCTATTTAATTTCCTAATGAAGAAAACTAGTATAGTTAGGATATTGAAACTCGCTTTATTCGGAATAAAAATATTTTCATGATTTATTAACACCATGTTTGGATTACAATGTCTTTTAAATGATTTATCAATGCAGATCATCCAGATCGTGAGTTATCATTAACAATACAAGTGTCTGTAAATATTCGAAGTAGAGATTTAATTGCACTTTTAGAACGACTCGTTTTTTTCTTAAATGAATTCTGTAATCGCATTGCACTTCTGTTTTTTTATATTGTCCTTGTGAACACCAGCCAAATTCTTATTCTTTCTTCTTTGATGTAGCGAAACCTGAGGAAAAATAGAGGGTTATAAACCAAAACCGAAAGTAGTTCTGTATAGTTGATGAGTAAATACGATGTTGAATTATACCGTACCATAAAAATGTCCCTTTTTCGAATTAAAAAAGTTTCAACCTCCTAATGTCCATAATTTTTCTTTTACTATCAAATTAAAATGGTTAGTTACTTCTGGTATACCGTATGCTATTTATATTTTTTCGGTAATGAAGGAAGTTCAGTGTTTCAAGGACACTTCGTATTTGACATAATTTTCACGCAAATTTCAATCTTGTATAGTCCATATACTAAATGACTGGACGGTTTTTGAGTAATTACGCCATTCTTTCACCTACCATGCCAAAACTCTTTTACTTCACGATAATGAACAGTCTGTTGGTGGCTCGGTCTCTCTGTCCCCCGTACCAGTATTTCATAGGAAAATATTACTATAATCAGTGTTGATATGCGACAGGTTCGTAGATGAAATTCTGAACATCATATCGTAAATGAATGTAATCTAAAGGACATTAGATACGTTACTGAAATTTGATATTAAAACTTTGATCTGATATGACCGTTTTTTGGTTAACATATTAGTTATGAACAAATTACTTAAAAGGAAACAATGAGGTACATATGTCACCTGCTTAATGTTTCACTGGAAAAATAGAATTCATTTTAAGACTAGTTTATGTCATAATTCCTCCACGCACTCTGTGCCTGTCCTTAGAGCTGGAGTATGTCCTCCTATTCTCAAGCGTCAACATCACCAGCATCGAGTTACCAAAAAAAATTATGTTTATACTACAGTGACAGAACGGCGGACCGGAAAACCATCCAACTTTTAAAGTAATCTGCTCTTGCTCACTCTGACGAGCTGATGCAAACCATTTTTAGCTCGCGCAGTAGCTTTCCAGGAGCCCTTCAGGCCACTGACAGCTAAATACTTTACAACCGCGGCCTCATTTTCACGAGTGTTAGCTCGCAGCCCAGGCGTGTAATCGACAGAACGCACATCTTGAATATTATCTTTCTCTACTGCCATTTGTCAAATTATTGAGTGTGAAAATAACCAATAGTCAGGCATACGGATAGTAAATAAAGGGGTATTGCAGTCTTCACGTAGAAATGAACTCGTCAATAATATCGCAAAACGGGCATAGTTGATCATGATGCGGTTTATTCGTTAAAAGAGTACAGAATTCATCATGTTTCAGTAAGTCCTGTGGGACCTATGGCTTAGTGAATTAATGCTAACAAATTCACGAATCGTTGACCTCGAGAAGGCATCTGATTCAATTTAAAAACTATTACAGTTAAACAATAGAGTTTAAAATGGTCTTAATTAGGTCCAGTGCTGTGCAAGTGAAGTTTTTTCCATCTTGCGAGCCCCCACTAAGCCTAGGGACGGCACTCCGTGCGCGACACTCCCGCTACATTGGCCGACTAAATTTTAACAGTTCCCTAATGCTGAGCGTCGCTTGCACTTACCCTGTCTAACTTTTTCACCGCCTTTTCGAGAATTTTATTCAATAATTGATGAAATTACATAGGTACGCAAAAATTATACATAATCATGGACGCTACTGCGAAAAAATTAGACCGGGTAGTTGTACGTGACGAGTATGCCTGGTAGCACCGTTAAAAAAACATTCAGCGTTGAATAATGCATACCGACAGTTGAATACTGCACATGTACAGTTGAGCAATACCCACACACAGTTGAATCCTGTATGTACCGTTGAATACTACACAGAAATATCGTGATCAAGCGCCCACACAATAATAAACACACACAGCTAAATAATACCCCATCAGTCGGTCTACCTGCACGCACGTGTCTGCACCACACCGAGTAGGGGCAGAGCGCGCAGATCGATTCATTCACTGATGTTGTCCCGAGAATCTGCTCTCTGGTGGCACGGTACTTCCTCCTCCAGATTATAAATTCTGAGTTCTCTCTGTTACCGTCAGCGGGGAAGAGTGGCAGTAATGGCAGCGCATCAACCGCAAGACCTCAGTCTCTGCAGCCAAGTTCTGATCAACTGTAAGACTGCAGTTTTTGCAGTGAAGTTCTCATCAACTGAAGGAGCGCAGCTTCTGCAGTAGAATTCCCATCAACTGCAAGACGGGGGTTCCCTACATTAGAATTCTCATCACGTGCAAAACTGCGGTAATCTACAGAGCAGTTCCCGGCGACCGTTAAATCGCGGTTCTCCACAGAGCAGTTCCCGGCAACCACAAGATCGCGGTACTCAACAGTGCAGCTCCTGGCCTCAGCAAGATCGCGGTTCCCTACAGTGCAGTTCGCTCGCTCAGAGATTGATTTTGCTGCCATCGCGCTGACGAGTGAGAAGGGTGGGGGGTCGAGTGTGCGGGTGCGCTATGATTATATCCCAAGCATACCATTTTGATAAGCTCTAAATTCAATAGGGTGTAGTGAGCATAGCTGGTGCTTATGCTACAGACCAGCTGTTATTTTCCTAAGAAGCGCGTTAAAAATTACTTATATTTATTGCAAGTAACGTCAATGATCATTCTCTAAAATGTGTAGCTTGAGAACAGATTCTCAGCAAAAGTTGGTATCCGTTTATGTTATTTTAATTCTACCTGCATTTCTGGCAGACCGAAATAATGCTCGCTTCAGCGCGCTTGATGACAAAAAATATGTGAGCGTGCCTGCTTCTCAGGCTAGTTCCGTGTTATGGGTAATACAGGCGATCATTGAGACGCGAAATATTTATTTTAAACACCCGTTGATCTGCGTTTGAATTTTTGCTTCCGAGGATTCAAAATAAGTGCTCTAGACGTAAGGGCACCTATTTTATATTCTTAAAACTGAAAATTATTGAATACCAGTCAAATAGAACGTGAAATTAGTACGTCATGTGCCAAGGTCCGCCTGGAAGTGTACGTTTGCTCGCCCATAAACACAGTGAGCCTATTGTACTCTTGCGTCCTGTGTCTGTAAGCGCCGCCAACAGAGTTGGTCCTTTCGCAAAATTGGAGGAGTGAAATGGAAGGAAAAGTGGGAATGGGAACAGAATTGACTCGACTGCTGCTTGGTTCGTTGGTGAAATTAGGTTTATAAATGCTGAAAGCTTAAGCTACCGAAATGTTAGATTTATTCCAATATTTCTATTAGAAATGTTAGATTTATAGTAGAATAGATGTTATAATAAAATGTTAGATTTCTAAGACGAGGATGTATTAGCTGTATTTTACAAACAGCATCACCAAATCATTTGAATCTTTGATATTCGGGTTGGTAACGCAAGAAGATGAAAATAAAAGCTTCCAATTCGAGAATAAGCCGTGTAAGGCATGCATAGCCAAATAAAGGTGATAGTGTACACGCTTATTTAACTTCCAACTCGGAATGATACAGATGGTATTTCTCACAGCTGACGTTGGCTTGATTAGAAAATTCTAGACCTCAATGCAGCCAGCCTTAAAGCGAAAAAATTCTACGGTGGACTGAGTCTAGATTTCACTTTTTCATAAACTGAGCCTGATGATGATGGATGAAGCAACAGCACAGCGACACCAGCTGCATTGTTACGAGGCGTAATTTGCTACTTTTGCTTTGTAGTCTGAGTAACTTACACGGTAATTGCGAGAATTTGCTCCACATTAAATATAAATTTAAAGCTTAATAGTTCTTGTCTAGATGTTTAACAGCGATAATGATAAGCCGAGAATGTAAATTACACGGCATTATTTCAAGTGCCCGAGCAGTTCTGAAGGCCACGCATGAAATTGAAACGCTTGTGATGGTGGTCATCCTATTATTTGACATGAAAATGATGGATATTCGTGGCCAGAACGCGCGCCGCTCTGCTGCGCTTTTGAATATCAACTTCTTGTGGGGAGAAAATAACGACGAGGATGAGGCAGAGATGAAAACTGAACAGCGTTTGAATTTTTCATGGCTTCCTGAAAAATGAAATCGTACTGAAAATAGACTGAACCATGTGTGGATGGCCATTGATCATTTTAATAGGAAGGGCAAAGCAAACCTCGATTGCTGGAGAACTTATTCGTGCGTGAGCTGAAACTTTATTTGTGTTCTGACTGAGATGTGACAGTGACGTTCTCGTGACGTAAGTCACTTCACTGACTGATTGGCATGAGTCACTTCACTGACACATGAGTCAATTCCCTGACTCATGAGTCACTTCGCTGACCCGTAAGTCCCTTCACTAGTTGACATAATTAGCTTCACTGACTGACATGAGTCACTTCACTGACATAGTTCACTTCGCTGACACATGAGTTACTTCACTGACTGACATGAGTGACTTCACTGACTGGCACGAGTCATTTCACTGACTGGCATGAGTCCCTTCAATGACTGGCACGAGTCACTTAACTGACTGGCATGAGTCCCTTCAATGAGTGGCATGAGTCACTTTACTGACTGGCATGAGTCACTTCACTGACTGGCATGAGCCCCTTCAATGACTGGCACGAGTCACTTCACTGACTGGCATGAGTCCCTTCAATGACTGGCATGAGTCACTTCACTGATACTCGATTCACTTCACTGATATATGAGTCACTTCGCTGACACATAAGTCAATTCGCTGATACACATAACTAACTTTACTTCACTGCCTAATATAAGTCACTTCACAAACTGACCCAAGTCACTTCAAGCTCAACATCTATTTACCAATGTTCAATAGCTAACACAAAGCTCTTGCCTCTGACACACATGTGCGTTTTGGTGACAGGGTGCGAGTGCTCCCACCTCGTAGATCCACTGCGGTAAGAAGAAGTGCAATTGATATACTTATTAACAAAAAGATCATGATGGCATGGAACAACGAACCTAACTTTCATGGTGGTAGGGAATGAGTGACTGCAAACTTTTGATACGTCATACGTTTCACACCTTGCTGTAGAGATAATTATTTGTATAGCTATACCTTGTACAAAGTAATTAAGACGATGTGAAGAAATTCAAAGCTAATATACCATAGCACGAAACAATCATAAATCACACAACCAGTCAGGTACAAAGAGAAATATTTCCACCGATCTCCATCATGTCACTCAAAAGATGGAGATCGGTACAAATATTTCTGCTTCACCGCAGTCGGCATTGGAGCGGCGGCATCCTGGCTCGTGTCAGTTCGCCATGTACAAGGGGACAGTCGCGACAGCTTTCCGGACTCGTGCTCATTAGGAAAGTTCTGCCGATATTATATCAATTCTTTACCATTCATGGATTCTTGTATCTATTTAATATTCAGAGTACAGAAAGGCATAAGATAGTCAATTCCCTATTGCATTGCTGTTGAATAACTGTGGTAAAAGGGTTTTATGAATATTATTGGAAATTTGTTACACTCACAGTACCCTTCCCGCTCCAGTGTCCTCATGGCAGCCATTACACGAGAGGGATGTGTTGCTACCAGCAAGAGAGGCTACTCAGCTCTGTCGCTCCAGCCTTTAGCTATTCTTTACAACAGCATTAAATTTCTAGCTGATTGTTCACCAGCTTTAGCTCTTTAGCTATTCGCTACACTAGCTCTAACTCTTCAGCTAGCTATTCGCTACACCAGCCCTCTTTAACAATTCACTGCATCAGCTGTAACTCTATTGTTATTCATTACACCAGTTTCAGCTCTTTAACAATTATTCACCACACCAGCTGTAACTTTTTAGCAATTCATTAGATCGTTAAATCGCCCCGGACGTTTCTTACGGGTAAAAGAGAGTACTCGCGATCTGGTCTCAAACCCTCACGTGTGTATGGCACAGTCAGCAATATGCGCTATCGACCCTGACCCGCAAATCTGAAGAGCTTGGCAAAAGCCAAGCGATACGTTTTTAAACGTGCCCATTATTTGACACGTCAGCCAGCTGAACGCGTTGGCACTTCTGTGTTACTTACTTACCGTGTGTACATGTGGCATTTGAGTCACGGTTGAGGAGAGGAACTGCGCAATGCCAATGCTGCGCCACCGAGACTCGGAAGTGGCCAGCGATATGATCGCCTTACTTTTCATAATCTGCCTGAGACGCGAGACGTTCTGTCTAACACGCTATTCAATACTTGCGCTCCCCAGATCAGCTTATTAAAAGCTCTTTCTCAGATCCGAGATTCTGATATATCCTTCCAAGGAATGGACAAGGAGTATCACTAGCATGGGAGTGAATTACTTCCGTGCATCGCTTTAAGACGAACTTCTGATGGATAACTTTAATGTAGAATTTTGATGTATAACTTTGATAGATAACTTTGCGGACTAACTTTGATGGATAACTTCGTTGAATAACTTTGTTGAATAACTTTGATGGATAACTTTGTTGAATAACTTTGTTGGATAACTTGAATAACTTTATTGAATAACTTTGTTGAATAACAAAGCTCTGCTCTCTAATTAGAGACATCAGAGTTGACTTGCTGTGTTCCAATCGCACAGAGCTCGCTCTTATTACGCAGCGGTTTACATTCTACGTTTGCGACAAAGTGAAATTTTTGGACGTCGGCTGCGAAAAATTATCAGATTTTTTAAGAACGGAGAATCGGAATTTTCAACAAATCCCTTTGCCTTGTGCTATTTTTCCTCACAGCAGGAAGATTAGCTGCCGCTGCCACTGAACCTGGACTCGTTCCAAGTGAAATTGCGAAGCGCGTCAACACTTTCAGGATTTGTTTGTCAGGGAAATCGGAAAATTATTTTTGGGTGTGAAAATTTAACTTGAATGGTTCCCAAAAAAGCAATAGTTTCTTTCATCGAAATTGTAGTATTTCATCAATAGACTTTTGTAAAGTATCTTACATAAGAGGGCTTCCCATCAAAAACAAGACAACACGTTTTATACCCTCGGCATTTGTGCCCTCAGGTGGACTGGCGAGCAGCTGTCGAGGGCTGGCTGCGCTTGAGACGGAAGGTGTGAGGCAGGACGGATGGTTAACAAGGGGGACGAATGTTGTACAAAATTATATGAAATAAATTAAAATGAAACTCAAAAGTCTCAACAATGCAAATCAAAAATACCCGTGCATTTACAGAACTCATTTTTCGTTCGTAATGTCACATTACACACGTTTTAAAACGTGGCTTGTGTCTTATAACGACGTAAGAAACGCAAACATATCAACGTAAGTTTGAACTTTGGGGCATTCCCGAGTCTCGGCTCAGATGAGGTAAGTGGTGTGGGAGTCGTAGGGGGCTCAGATGAGGTAAGTGGTGATGTGGGAGTCGTAGGCAGCTTCCACCGCAGCTTGTAAAGCTCATCAGTCGAGCGGAGCAGGAGGCGAAAAACGTTTCTGAACTTATAAAGGCACAACTCGTTTCCGAAATGAACTAAACACTGGGGATGCAGTCGCTCGTACCATATACACAGGTGTGGATTTAATCTTAGTTTGTAAAAAATAAAAATTTGAGACTAGGTTGTGTTATCTCTAGCATCCATAATACTTGACAGCGCTCTTACCTATTCGACTCGGTGAATATTTGCTCTCCCCAGAGACGTGTGGAGTGGTTTTCTTACCTTTAACCCAGCCCCCGGCAGGTTTTTCGATGAACCCGTATTATAGGGGATTTTGCAATTTCCCCTGATGTCTGAGTACGCCTGACCTAGGTCGGTGAGTACCGAGTGAGGTCAAAGAAGGACGAGTGAACTCATTTCAAGCTTTTAATATCGAAGTCAAAAATTTAGCGGGTTTTCTCACCGTGTGTTTAGAAATGCTAATTAGGGGAAAACAATTTGACTCGCCCGGCCGGAGAAGGGGTTAGCGTTGATTCACCCGTCAGCTCCAGGCCTGTCACCATACCATGACGCCCTATGAATTTACCGAAGCTTTGGAAAGGGGGAATCTTAATACCGGGACAAAAATAATCTATAATAACTTCTGAAATAATCGAAGGATTTTGAAAAACTGAAAAACAACAGATTACTGAGACTTACAGGTTTGATTTCGGTTATTTGTGCAAGCAATATTCTTCACGTGCGCATGTTGTTCATTCCGGCACTGGCGAGTTCTCGTTCTTCAAGTTGACGGATTTCTGCCTCACTGGTGTCAGAATTATCACGGTAGACTCTTCCTTTTGGGTGGATAAAATGACATCAAGCAACACTGGTGTCAGAATTATCACGGTAGACTCTTCCTTTTGGGTGGATACAATGACATCAAGCAACACCGGTGTCAGAATTATCCCAGATGACTAGTTTTTAGAAACCTGTCAATAAAATAGGTGTTGATGAAGATTCTTTTTGGTCCCTACGTTAAAAATTACCTTAAAGCTGCTCGAACAGCTGACTCACAGAGCACTACTGCTCTACAAAAAGTCTCAAAGGTACTTCATATGTTTCTTATAGATACTACACAAATTTCTCCTCAATACCATATCGAATATTTTACAAATATTCCAAAATTAATTTTGTAAATACTCTGGGAGTTTCATAAAAATTACTCCATAAAATGTACCTGAGTACTCCATGGAATGTGTCACAAATATTCTACTGAAAATATTGTTAATACTTTATAACATGTTCTAAAGACATTCTTTGCATTATTTACTGTCATTAGGAATCTTGCTTTAATTATCACATAAAGTGGCGACCAAATTGTTACTGATACTGAAACCCCTTTGTGTGGGCGCTGTTTTGTGAACGCCTTTGTGTGGGCGCTGTTTTGTGAACGCCTTTTTGTAGGCGCTGTTTTGTGAACGCCTTTTCGTGGGTGCCTTTGTGTGGACGGTGCTTTACAAAAACATTGCGAGATGCTCACTTTTTTCATAAACTTAGTACATTTTAATTTGAGTTTTTTTCCGCTCTTCCCCTTTAGTGTAATAGATAGAATTATAATCAGCAGGATTTTAAACGGAGAATTGTGACATGAAGTGATGTGTTTGCTTGTATTTTACGTCAAAATTTACTAGGTCAAGCATGCGATTTTCAAGTCTTCGATGAGCAGCTATCATCTCTTACTCTATGATGCCACATTGTAGGCTTTAAAAAACCTGGGCACTAGCTCAAAACAGAAAATTGTTTATAAAATCGAGTTCTTTCAGTGCAGATACTCTTGTTAAATGTTAAAATTCTTACCCTTGACGTAGTGAAAGTTTCACCCGATTGTAATTGTCTCATTATTTCGAAGCTCATCTCTAGAAATTTGACAAGTCAATCATAACATGACGAACAACCGATCGTGTGACAACTGTAACTACAACATGAATTGCTCAAAATAAAGCACATATGCCTAAAGATCTATTTCTGGATCATGCTTTTTTCTGCAGCTGCAAGCTTGACAAGCCTGGCCAATCAAGCCTACGACAAGCTGCTCGTGGGTCGTAGTCAAGATTGGAACCCCACCTCATATTAAAAAGTTATTGAAAATGCATCGCAGTCCCAATGAGTCCAAATCAAAACTGAGGCTATTTCTTAGCAAGAGTTTTGTTATTGACGAGTCTCATGTTGACGAGTCTTATATTGACGAGTATCATATTGACGAGTCTTATATTGGAGTCTCATGTTGACGAGTCTTATATTGACGAGTCTCATGTTGACGAGTCTTATATTGGAGTCTCATGTTGACGAATCTTATATTGACGAGTCTCATATTGACTAGTCTTATATTGACGAGTCTCATATTGACGAGTCTCATATTGACTAGTCTTATATTGACGAGTCTCATATTGACGAGTCTCATATTGACGAGTCTCATATTGACGAGTCTCATGTTGACGAGTCCACATACTAGCCTGAATGAATTGTAAGTGTAGTTTTCAGTCAAAATTATTAGTTTTTAAATAATATTAGTTATTAGTACTTAGTGCTTGTTCCTACAAATTATGCCCTCTCCTCATTTATCTCATTTTCTGGATCTTGACTCGCAAACATTTGCTTAAAAGTCTTATTTCAATGTTTTTTTTTTAGTTCAGTCCAGGTGCCTGTAAGTGTTGTGCTTGCTGACGGCCTGTACAAAATCTTGCGTACGCTTCTTTCTAGTACATGGTAAATCCAAGCTCATGAATATAAAGAAATTGAGTTTGTTACGCATAGATATGTTGCAACAAATATTGACCCCAGTTACGATCGTGGTAAAATACTGTATGTAATAGGTACGTTATGCAATTCGCAAACATTCATAGACTAGAAGATGCTTATTATGTAAACGAAGGGTAATAGACATAACTTTTTTCACGATTAACTAGTTGCAAGGATGAATTTTTAAATCAAGAAAAATTGCATCATAAACTGCTGCTTGTTTCTCATAAAGAACTTGAAAATAATGGCATGCATGAATACCCTCACAGTTAACAAATGATTTCAATTTGGTTTCAAACCTTATTTCCGAAGCACTTATTAAAATAATTATATTTTCATTAGCAAAGATGCTTCCCACAATTCAGATGAATGGTACTTTTGATCTTCTACACAGTGTTCTTTTTAAGTTTTTCTCGTCTTGATTCAAGTGAGGACTTAATTTTCATGAGTGATTTTAACGAATGTGCACAATATAATTCAACAGAGAATTATTACCGCCTTATTTAGCCAAAGAATAATTAAACCAAAGATACAAGCACACCCAGAGGAGTCAAAAAGATCAGTTGTGGAGCAGGGATTTACCGGACGAACTGTCAAGTTGGGTTCTTTCCGCGAAAGTGTTTTCCGCTGCTATGCCGGCTGGGCTGGTTAGTGCGTCTCGAATGTTCGCGTGATTAGAGCGACGTTGCCTGTTTTAATTTTGAGTTGATGTCGAGGTGAGGAAACAGAGTAACTTTTTATTGGAGGAAACTTTTGTGAACTAATGAATCAAAGAAATGTTGGTAAAATAGAGCTCCATTTTCATGACAAAATTTGATTTAACACTGCCTCTGAAGTGGGCCATATATGGTACACGCGATCATCTAACCTAACGTATTGTAACCATAGTACCATCATGTTTAAATGCAAATTTTCAAGTTTCGTCAAAATTGTGTTCATCA
>VOMN01019279.1:0-10181 GCA_014899125.1 Orchestia grillus
TGCTGGTGTTCGTTGAAGAGCCCATTGTTTTCAAAGTACCGCATCATTTTCTTCATTCAGTTATGTTCATAAGGCTCCTATTATTATTTATGCCTCAATAACGTTGTGACGTTGTGTACATTACGTGCTGGAGCAGCCGTACATCAGTCTTGCTGTACATAGCCACCCATGTATACGGCACGTTTTTGGACGTATTTTGGTCATGGCTAAATTGAAAGACTCAGAATCTGTAATGCATCACAGCATCGTACCCTTCTACAAAAGTTAACCCTAAAATGTATTTACGAGCTGAAAAAATGGGGAATTCTAAGCTCTCTTTCTCTCAAAAATAATCTGGGGATAGCATTAAAACATCAACAAGAAGCTCATTTAGATATCCATAAGGAAATCCTTGGGCAGCATTGGAAGGTAGGGGTCTGGGCCTCCTCGAGCACGGGCCTGGCCACAGGCAGCACGTCTACGTTCGACAGCCCGAGTGCTGAAGTAAAATGCGCACTTTTATGATCTGGCCTCGACACCTGAGCGGGTGCACACTCTCGAACGCTGCTGTTGTGATGCATGTGAACTTGAAGCCTGGCCACATTAATGGGACGCTTCCTCCACCGCTTGCACAGCAGGTGTTACGAATCTCGCCACTGCAGTCCTCTCTTTTGTGGAGTACATTAGGCACCAATGAACAAAGCAACATTTGACCTTCTGTGATTTAAGCCGGCCTGAAGCACTGTTCTATTGTTTCACGTGAACAATGCGCGTAGAAAATAAAAATAAGGACGCAGCGTAGCCTAACAGTTGTGTTTCGTCTCGCATTATTAAAGAGGGGTTTTTTCCACCTTTGTCAGAAGCTACAAATGTATACGAAACTCTAAAAATTTTCACTCCTGAGTTCATTTTACTATCAGATTTGTATGGTGTAATAGAGTTCTTCATGAGCCGTCAGCTCGTATGTTGAAGGGTTTGATGGAAACGAAATCACGATCCGTCCTTCAAGTACATGCAATCGAAATAACAACTACGGCTGAAACGGTTTTTCTCAATTGAAAGAGATAAAAATCGTGTGAAAGGATCACATTTTATTCCTATTTGCAGTTCCTAAATCGGTCACATAACTGGTTACGGGCTACCTATATTTTTTAAAATTTAAAAGTGATCTATGATGGTGCTTTTCACCTAACCCTACATGCTGTTTTTAAAACTTCCTGGCGACGAAGTTTTTTTTCTGACGGTATAATGAGCCCCTGTGGCGCACCGTGCAGGGAAAACGTCGGTGAAGCATTGTAGCATTACCTCAATTCAAGACTTAAACTCTATTCTTGTCTCGAATCTCGACTAAAACTCTATTCTTAGGCTCTTAGCATATTTCCTTAACGAATAATTTCTCATTGTGAACTTTGTATTAATTGAGGAGATTTTTGTCGGTTCTTATGTTTCCCCTTTAGTTTGGCATTTCATGAATGTAACTTAATTTTTTTCGATCTAATGATGATGTAGATAAACTGAAACGTTAAAACCGCAACGTCAACTGATTAACTGCAAACGTTTTGAGGGTTTTAACACGCCATGAATAGAAACAATTCCGTAACACTAAAATATCATAAAACAAACTTCACTTCTCTATGATGGCGGAGCTAATAAAGCTAATACTTAGTTTCAAAAGCACACATATTTTCTACGCATATGGTTTCCCTGAAAATTCCAAGCTGCTGCTTAGCAGTAAGCATCAAATCAAACTAGTTAAACCTAAAAAATCTTTGCCTTAGATAAGCTGTGCTTCACTGTTGCAGCTTCCGTTCCGCTTTAGTGTGAGCAACCTTTCCATTTGTGAAGCCGGACGGACTGTCGTTGCAGACGTTCCACTCGAGCGTCGGGTGCTAAGTGATTTCAAGATTTTGAGCTCGATCTCGAGCAGGGAATTACTTCAAATTCTAACCCAATAAGATCTTTTAAAATGTTATTCTGAAAGCACAGATGGCTCATTACTTGTCCTAATGGTTATTATTTCATATGTGATTTGTATCTTTTCTACATATATTTTACTAGACAAGGAGTTATTATACAAGCGTTTTTCAAAACTTATGACCGAGTTGCGAAAATTGAGGTTTCCAGAAAATTTGAGGAAGTCCTTAGTCTTTCTTCATGTACCGTGACTTCAATACAGCGGAATGAGTTTAAGTTGTGTTAATCTTATCATTGTTTTAACACTTTTATTTTCATAATCCCTAATGAACAGAATGTCGTTATTATTTTCTGCAACGATTTCCATGCTTAATCTACTATGGTCGCTCAACATGTAAAACTCACGCGTAAAACTTACGAAGAATTGCAACTTGGCACGACATTTAAAAATATATCTTAAATAGTTCCTTATTAAGAGTATTGGACGCCCATCAATGAATGCTTGCCAATTTTCAAATCAAACACTCGATACGTTAATCGAATCCCCTACGGAATGTATGTGGCGTCCCAGATGCTTTAACACTTTGCCTCCGGAGTGGGTCATATATGGTACACGCGATCATATAACCTAATCTAATGTATCCAAAGCACTATCATGTATAAATACAAATTTTCAGGTTTTCGTCAAATTTGTGTTCATAAATCGAATAAGCAAGTTCTGACTAGAAAGAAAATCAATAGAGTAAACAAATTTGTGAAACCTAAATCCTTCATTTTGAAATTCACAGTGACAGATTATGTCGGCATGTAATTTTACCTGTGTGGAGAATCGTTGTCAAAGTGTTAACAGGATTAATCCCTCACATAAAGTTTATAATTACAGGTGAGTCGTAAAGTAACAGATGCATTGTCCCAAAGAAACAATCATTTATGTGTAGCATATCGCACAACGAGAAACCATTTTCTGTTTGCATGCTGAGCTCCTTCTTCTAGGAGGAACTCCTTGAAGGTTGTAAATAAATGAACTGTCCAAACACTTCTCCCGGTAGGCCAGAGAGTCCACGTTCCCCAGAGCTACGAAGAAACCAATACACTTCTCCGAAAGGTTAGGATTTATTCCCCAAAGCTGGCTAGCGAAAGAGCACTTACCTAAATTTACACTAGGTACTAGAGCAACAAATATGTTTATTAAAATGTTTCCAGCATTGCTGCCAGCTTGGGAAGTACAGCTGCTACATGGGTTCACCATCTGAAGTGCAAGCACATAAAGCTGATAAATAGTTCCTTATAATTCTTTGGTTCCCCACTACTTATTCTATATTTTACGCCGGATACGTCGGTTGTTGTGCTCACAGTTTTGTCCATTTTCCCAGCCACACACCCGACAAAAAATCTTGGTTGAAGCTTGGTGGGCCCTAACCTAAGCAACTGTTCGCACCCTATATACGATGCTTTCATTCAATCATTGACCCTTATACAATATTTCAAACGACTTGAAATGCAATAATATTCCATTAAAATTATACGCTACTGAGAACAGGTAAAACCAACAAATTTTCTCGTCACCGCAGTGTTGAATATTTCCTAGGATTCGGTGATAACTTTTCTAGCATCTTCGGTTCAACTATTTCATCTTAACACCTTGACTGCGATTCTCCACACAGGTAAAATTACATGCCGACAAATATCTCAACTGTGAATTTAAAAATGAAGGATTTTTTTCCCACCAATTTGGTTACTCTATTAATTTTCCTTCTAATCAGAACTAGCTTATTCGATTGATGAACACAAATTTGACGATAACTCGAAAATTTTTTATTTGTACATGATAGTGCTTTGGTTACATTAGGTTAGGTTAGATGATCGCGAGTACCATATATGACCCACTCCGGAGGCAAAGTGTTAAGCCCCGATGCATGTCTCTGAACACTGAACGAGTCTCTCAAGGTGAACATCGGGAGCAAGGCCACCAGGAGTTCATGGTACCACTGCGGTAAGTAAATAACTGGTAACTCCATCTCACAATGATATTTTCCTTGGAAAATTATTCAGATTCTTTAATAAGCAGCAAAAAATGAAACTGAAGACCACATTCGTTTTGGTTTAGGAATTATTATCCCTAATATTTTTTCCTATCTGCCAAAAAACTAAATTGAAGACCACATTCGTGTTATTTAAGGAATTCCTTTAGTAATTTTTAGTCTGTAGCTTAACGAGTCCTTTCAAGCTACTATAAAATTATTCCAATTTTTCGATGATTATTTCCTAACGATATGTAAATCTCGATGAGAGGCTTCAAAGCCTGCAATAAGAAGTTTAAATGTAATGAAAGAGAAACTAGATTTCCAGGGGCGGCTGGAAATGAAAAGCTGAGATGAATTGAAAAACAAAAGTCCGCGTATCGACGATCATTCACTGGGCTCAATCAGGCCAGTATGAGGCTCCTAATGCTACAGTTATGAGCCGTCTCATTAGGCTCTCGCTTCCACCTCCAGGCTTTAAATCAGAGCACCCCTCAAAATAGTGTTCCCACATACAAAATTGCCTTTAACCAATCCGATTTGATTCTGTCATGATATTTAAAGAAGCAAGTATACAAGAAATTTCCTTTTGCAGGACGTCGAAAGCAACTGACACAAGATATATGCTTAAACTGACCAATGATCAACATCTACATGCTGAATCTCAATAAAGAGCAACCAAGGACAGTTTCTAATCTTCCAAGATTACACGCATCAACTCGTGCTGAAATAATGCTAGTCTCATAGCTCCTGCGTCGTTGCTGTGAATAGAAAATTATGGCATTTCTCAATGTGGAAAGATTGAATTTTAGAAGTTGAATTAGAAGTTGAAGTTTCCTCGCAGGTTTGCAAAAATCACTTTCCTAAATTCAGTGTAGTCCATCGACTTATACATTAGTTTCGTACGAATTACGCGAGACTAAGCTCTAAAATATTGGGAAATTAACACGTTCCCTCCGCTAGGTTGCATCATAGTTAGGCAATTCTAAAGTTAGGTTAGATTTCAATTCGGCGACCCTTTCTGTTTTGAAGTTAGACATGTTCCTTCTTGTTCTCTCTCCCTCTTTACTCAAATCAAAGGGTTTAGTCACTTTAATTTTTCAAATTGAGGGTTTTCTTAAACCCAATCAAAATATGAGTGTTGACTTAAAAGTAAACTATTACGCATCAGTAGAATGAATTACTTCATTGGTGCACCGGTGGCCCAACACGCGAGTAACCTGATAATTTGGAAAATACCCGAACGATGCATGGAGGACTTGGCGCTAAGGCCACGGCAAACATCTTCAGAGCGGAAGGGATGAGGATCCGGAGGGTCTTTACGAAAGGTTTAGGAGACCGTAGATGCAATATTGAGTCAAGGTCATCCTAGAATTTTAACATTTCATACCACTCATGAATTCCCTGCGAAAACTTTCTAAAAGACCCAGAACAGACTCAACTCAAAGTAACTAAAGAGACTAAAGTAGGAAGCTTTCGATGGGACAATCTCAAATATTCAATGCATAAACTTTCATGTGTTCTGATTTAAACTTCAAAAAACGCTGATGCTTTCAGCTGCCTGTACAGAGAAAGAAGTCAGATTTCACACCTTCATAACCACGTTTAGTCTGATGCGCTTTCAAATCTCGTTTCCAATTGCAAGATGAAATTTGACGTTCAAAAACACAAAAGTTATCATTAATTAAGAACAGCTGATTTCGTCGCGTCTTGAACGCTGTGAAATCATTCTAGCCCCAGCAGAGGCTTTCGTGATAAATTCAGAGCTGGACTAAGAAAACAGTTCTCTGTTTCGAGAAATTTATTTGTGAGTCATGGGAGGTAAGAAAGATTATCTTAAGTATTTTCTGGACTAACCCCTGTTACCCTGGGTTAAATTACATTTCTAAAAATAATAGCGATTATGCCATTACAGCCTGCATTGTATAAGGTCACGTACGCCTGAAAGCGGGTTCCCCAGTTTTCTCACTTCACCTCGAAGAAACAAAGACCTTTCTACTCTCCAAGATTAAAAGCTTAGTGTTACTGTGTTTGACTTTACTGTATTTTTAGAAGCGTCTCCGTTTCGCTAATTATAAGAACGCTTAGAAATCTTCCTTCGCTCATATAAGCCTGATTAACTATGAAATAAGTTCTATTTACATTTTCTCATTTTCAAAAATCTGTTACTATCATCGTTTAATGACCGAACGCGATAATTAAAGCAAGCTATAAACCGTGGATTTTTGAGTTTCCACCTCATGGACATAGAATCAAATAGGCGAATGATTTTGATGTTAGCACGCGAATGGTACTAAAATTAGTACGTATATCAAAACGAAATGTTACAAAAAAGATGCAAATGTGTTTACCTACTTCGCTTAATCCTTAACCAGTGCTTCTGAAAAGCCAATAAACTTAGCTTACTTTACCTCAAACAAAAGTGCCTGCATCAGTGAAACACAAGTTCACCAAGCAGAAGTAATGCCAAATTTTCGGAAACATTCGTGAATGCTTACGAGCGTTCGGCTCAGGCGCACAGAGCTCTGTGCTTTAACGTTGAATAAACTTAAAGAGGAAAGAAGCAATGAAGCAGGCGGTAAATACCTGGAGTGTCGGGGCAGCAGGGTCGAGTGGCGAGCTGTGTAGAGCGGGCACTCGTGTGGCCCTGCTTTAGGACTTAATTAAAGCACGCCTTGTAAAGGATCACACGGCAACAAGACCCTTTTGAGCTTGCCATGTTGGCTCGGCCGCCACAGCCCTGTATGCATGCGCCGCTCGTCGGGACATCGTCTCCACGACCACCAGGAAAAGCTGCGGGCTGCTGACGGCAGACAGGCAAGCCTTTATAGCTGGTGACACAGCTGGTGCCTGGACAATAAACCATCTGGACACCAAGCCATCTGGACACCAAGCCATCTGGACACCAAGCCATCTGGACACCACAATTTGGAATGCCTAAAGGTACGCCCTTAAGTTGAGTACTGATCGTGCTTCTTTGCATTGTTTTAGCTAAATGCGGATCCTCTGCGCCCTGTGTACAGTACTTTCACTTACACGAGGAAAACTGTTTTCGGGACCTTAGTTGCGATGGGAAACAGGTGAAAGACGTCATAATTTCATGCCACAAGGCTGACCATTGCGTAGTCTCCGCTTATAAGTGCCAATTTCATCAGGGTTTGGAGTGTCATGCTCCAGCACTGAGTTTGGACTTTGAGTTCTATGTGACCGACAACGAGGAACAGAATGATGTTCTGGTCTCAACGTTATTTAACTGAATAATTATTATTTAAAGGTCAATTCCATAATTATTATGATCATTATCATTAACGTTAATGAAATGAATAACATTCAGTTCTACGTAAATGATACCAATTAGTCATTCATGATCTATAATGCAAATTTACTTATCTGAATTTGTTACACCTGTTATTCTCATACTTGTAGAAAGAGGTAAATTTAATTTAATAACATGTGTTTTATCATCGTGCCAGCTCCTGGTCTGAAGCTGGTGTAACTGGTGAACTGTGTGTGAAATCTATTATAATTATCCACCGTCAAGCTATCATGAGACCTAAAACAATCTGGATGACTTCCAACTTGCTCGCCTTCACAGTTGAAAAACTAAAATATTGCTCGTTCTTATGTTGCTCTACCACATAATGCACATGAAATGGCAATATTTTTCGATTTTCAAATTTTGAATCATTGATTTTAATAAACAGGTAATACGTTCTCTCCGAAGAAATGTTGATATTATTCGATAATAGATTGGATTTAACAAGATTGGACTTCCTCTTCTCTTGCCGTGTCTATCCAGACCCTGAAGTAGAGAATTTGTGAAAGGATGTGGCGAGTTTTCTCGTAGAATATCGTGTTTTCTGTGACCTGCATTTTCAGGCCGAAGTGTTCACCAATCGTGTCAATTCTTGGACAAAGCTGCTTATGGTTGTGTTACTGGAGGTGTTTCATTTTTTTCTGGTAGAGTAGCAAGTGTATTGAAATTTCTTTGCTGTATGTTCTTCCTTGAACAAATTTCTGAGATACTCGCGTGGAGATTCTAGATTTAAAATAGCCGGCGAAGCCACAGATGAGCATCTCTATTGTTGTGATACCTACATTCCTCATGGGTGCGTAGATTTGTAAACGCTTGATCCGACCGCCTTTAATTAATGCGACACAACTCCAGTAGCCAGGCTCGAGCCGAGGCGCCTTGCATAATGCACAGCTCCCGAGGGTGTTTCCTACGTCAGAGGCCTAGTCGATAGGGGCTCACCTTATTTTACGCTGTAATGAAACATACTTAAAAAATCATAGCCAGGGGCTCGTAAGTGATTCAAGGCACCAGGTAGTATCTAAGAAAATTCAACAAAGGACTAATATTTACCGTAAGCTGGACATTTTTAAGCGCTCTTACCCATGAATGGCAACCCAAAATCTCAGACTACGTTAAGAAGAGACTCCAGTCTCAAGTCCATAGCAAAAAGTGGACGCTAAGCCACGAGGTGTGAGACACCCGAGGTTATCATTTCAAGATAGCCTTAACACTGAGAAATATGCACAGTCGCTGCACCCGCAATGAACGTACCCATACATAATGCATTTCAAGATTTTTGTTATTTCACCTTGACTTCAGGCTCTCCAACGGCTGAAACCAAATCTGCCTTTGTTATCGAAGGTACGAAAGGTCTCATCTGACATGGGTGAGGCTATGGGAACTTGGAGAGCGCTTGCAGGTTTACTTGCATCGAGCGATCACTGTACATAAACTGGATTAACATCGGTAATCTTAAGAGCTCATGCCTGGATATTTCTTCATCTGTACCTAAATAAGAAATTGCTCCCTGATAATTTTTTTTTTAATTTTAACAGAAGGTAGGATTTTCTTCTTCTTTTCTATCCACAATATCTTGAATTCTGATGACTTTAATATATATTGATCTTCTTCATTTGTATGAACTTAATTTAAGATGCATTGCACGATTTTTTTTTCACACGGGATGCCGCTCGCACAATCCATGCAATCCTTTCCACACTGGATGCCGCCCGCACAATCCATGCAATCCTTTCCACACTGGATGCCACTCGCACAATCCATGCAATCCTTTCCACACTGGATGCCACTCGCACAATCCATGCAATCCTGTCCACACTGGATGCCACTCGCACAATCCATGCAATCCTGTCCACACTGGATGCCACTCGCACAATCGCTAGCAGGTAGAGCCCCACATTTGTATGGTCAACGCAGAGGTGGCATACATTCAAATGTGACGGTGACTTATAGGTCAAAATATTTCCATCATTTAAATTTGGTACTATCTCACAAGTGCATCTTGTAATTATAGAACGAACTCAAACAATCAAAAGCAGCTCATAACGTTTAAGAAAAAAAGACATAGGACCTCACAAGACAGAGTAAGGCCCTCACAAGACAGAGTAAGGCCCTCACAAGACAGTAAGGCCCTCACAAGACAGAGTAAGGCCCTCACAAGACAGAGTAACGCTCTCATTAGGGTTCCAATTTGTGAGAAGAAAGAAATATACGAGGACCATCATCCGTGTTAAAGAATTTAGTCTCTGAACCATAATAAACTGTGCATCATGCATCCAGAGTGCTATGCCATTGTGTGCGGTAGGAAATACTCGTACCTACGTTTAAACGAAATCACTACAAAATAATTTTAGTTCCACCTGATAACTATTTAATCCTGGTCTCAAGGAAACAATTGTAAGCTTGATTTTTGTTGCAATATAGTTTCTATCGGAAATGATCAAGTTTTCGTTTGCTTTCATGAGCTCACTGACACTGTATTTACGTACTGGCACGCACTGCAAGGTGCTGTGAGTGATGTGTGTTATACCGCTGTGCGTCTGAGGATTTCTGGATTGTGAACTGGCTTTAGCGAGTCACAGCCCGCAGCCTTGCCTCTTGAGTTATACTGTCACGTATTCCATCAAATACTGTCAAATGCTTAACCTTAGTATGATTACCTTAAATTTGAGGATACGTGAAGGAGAGACTCAGTCTTAAATACGTAAGAAAAACATGGAAGACAGACTACATGGTATGAGAAACCCGAGGTTACCATTCCAGGGTTGCGCGTCGGTGGTCTGTTAACCGTAGCGTAACTTGACTATAGTCGCTAACTCGGGCATTCTGTTACTTTCCTTACCTTACTGCCACCTCACTCATTAAAACTCCTGGGAATTGCGCAAAATCTCTGCTGGAGCACTCCTCACTCTGCTGGAGCACTCCCCACTCTGCTAGAGCACTCCCCACTCTGC
>VOMN01019282.1:0-10618 GCA_014899125.1 Orchestia grillus
CGTCATTCCTCATTTGATTGTAAACCTGTATCTGATGTACATTATTTGTGGTAAATAAATGTTTCCAAAGGTTTCCAATGTTTCCAAATATGCACTCATTAGTTTTTGCTTGCAGCACAAAAAAGTGGTTGAGTTAAGTAGATATTAATTCTTAATTGCAGTCGAACGTATTTTTTGAAAATAACTTTACATTTCTGACATGACCCAAATAGGCAAGCCTCAAAATTGAAATAAAGTAATCGCCTACGAAGTAAAAAAAATAGGCAACCAATGTTTAAGAAACTCGCATTTTTTGAAAGAAATTCTAAATGATCAGAAAATTTAAGGGAAAAAATTTATGGTACTGAAAGTAGGTAATGAAAATACATACGTACATGGCACATCCCACGCCTTCATGAAAATTAAAAATGGTTAAGAGAGAAAAATAAAGTATCTCCCCTACGGACGTACATTTTCCTCAAAGAGCTTTAGTAGTTAGTGCTGTCGTTACAGAGAAGGTAGAACACAGAACTTCTGTATGTAATGTACGCGGACTAATTTTTAGCTATGCAGTGTTTCAACACAGTCGCCAATTCGAACACGACGGTTTTTTCTATTACAAGCAGCGGAGATACCTTAGCAGTAGTTGCTTGATATCGCAGTCTGGACACGTGTCTTGAGAATCTTTCCATTATCGTACACAAGAACATCGCACTAAGACGACCAAATCCTGTTGCTGCATCTAGGCCGCAACACTTGCATAAATTTCAACTACTCAGGGCAAAAAATATGTTCCTTATAATCAACCAAATCTAGTACAAAAATGCAGCGTCCGTGTGATCTCTTTTCAGCTTTGCTTCGTTTGTTTGAGGTTCTTGAAAAACTGGGAAGTTATTCGTGGCCTTCATGTGTGAAAAGAATATGTGAACGCATTACTGCTGCTACGTAACCCCGTTTCGCTCGTAAATTCATTTTTGTGCGTCAAAGGAAATTTCTATACACTTGTACACTAGAACGTCAACTTACGACGCCTCTACACTTACGAAAAACTTGCCGTACACCCTAAAATTTGTCAGAAATCATCCTTTCACTTACGAAATTATTTTGACTCAAGAATCGGCTTCATTCACACGCGAAAAAAAATTCTGATAAGTTTTTATTCATCTGGTGAGTTTTTCGTGAGTGAAGAGGTTCCAGTGTACTTGCTGCACAAATCAAGAAGTTTGCCATTATCACGTAGTAAAAATCGAGAATAAGGATTCATTTTAAGACAGAATAGATGACTAGTATTTTGAACGGATTTGCCAAACGTTTTCTTTGGTGCAAACTTTGGTTGGAAGTTTTTTTTAAGAAAGTGAATATTTATAAAGCACAGAAATCACGATCTGCTCACAAACTTATTGACTGGATTTGTGCCTGCTCTTCGGTAGTAGGATCAACTGTACACACATGAGATGTCACATTTCAATAAAGTCTTTCGTATAGAACCTTTTTGATGACTATTGTTGATAGTTCTGTTAACATTGAAATCTACTTTTCTGCACTGCCTTTAAAAAATACGAAATGAACTTTCGGATGAAAGAATGCTCCTCTCTCTTCTGCTGTCTGCTAAAAGATATCAACACCACCATTCAACTTCCAAGCAATGGCGGCGGTAAATTTTCCAAGTGGAACCGAATAACTTCCGCTTACATTCTGAATTTTAAGCTGACAAAAATTATTTTATGAAATTTGTTTATATTTTACAAAAAACTGTTTAGGAACTGTGTTCCGGAAGACCTTGTTCACTTCTGCCTGCAATTGAATGGCAAAATATAATTTAGTACTTCCCAGTCAACAAAGCTAGCCAAGCTCGTTCTCTTAGTGCTTTTTTTATTGCAGTCAAAACCCGGCAAGCTCGGCTCCGCTGGACCAGACCGTGTTATTTCGAGCAATGATGGACGGCTCGCTCTATTAGGCCGAGGGGCAGGCATTTCACATTTATATTAACTTTAAACCAGTCGCAAAATCACTTCGGATTTTGCAGCAAGGCCTGATAGAGTATCTTGAATCCGAATGCAGGTATATAAGATACGTACTATTTGCTTCTCCAGAAGCCGCACTCGGAATCGGGTCCTGTGAAGTGCGGCAGTTTTAATGCTGAAACGATGGCTAATTCTACAATGGATTCCCGTTGGAAAATGATAACTTTCACCAAAGGGAAGAGTATTTTCATGGAAGCAGCTGTTGCAACTGCCGGCTGCTGAACTAATAATAAATTATAATGGAACAATGACGTGCACTACTCTTCTTCATACAGGTGATAACAATGCGCTAACGTAATACTTCGTTATAAGTGAGCCGTAGGATATGCAGTGCCTCAAGTCAGGGAAAAAGATTCATTCATTCTCCGCGGATTCAAGTGGCAGAAGACTTACATTTTTTAAACCTCATCGAACAATTTCACTTGAAATTGAAATGTGCAACAATTATGACTAACTGTGGCTGTGCGGGCAAATCTTTGGATAAGAGCAGCTGCTTGCCAGTCTAATTTTGAGACAGGGTTGAGGAGCAGTCAGTCGGGTGTTCCATAAAGGGCACCGACAAATTTAAACACTGCATCATCCCGATAAGAGAGGGTGGATCAGGTGTAACCTACTTTATGTTGTATGGCATAAGTTGACCTATTTAAAAAAAGTTAAAGACCATTAACAACAGCGAAGAGAGAGAAGAGAATGCCTTCGGAGATCGAACACAAAAGTGTTGGTGAGTTAAAATTCGGCACCCTTGATGAAACACCCAAAACCTTTAAGGTAACGCGAATAACCTTCTGGTAGATTCCATTCCTTCTCCATTCCAACATTAATAGAATGGAGGCTGGGCTCAGGAGTCCAGTAGACCAGGGCAGTTGGTAAAGAGCAGGAACGCGCTTTAGTCTGCGCACTTGAAAATGAGTGTAGATTGAAAATAAGTTCGGGGTGAAAATAAGTTCAAATTGGAAATGAGCTCAGATTAAAAATGAATTTGGATTTAAAATAAGTTTGAGTTGAAATGAGTTCGGATTGAAAATGAATAGGGGTTGAAAATGAGTTTGGGTTTAGTTCCAGGTGATTGAATGAAGCCATTAAACTATTTTGAAGAGAAGAGACGATTGATAATGCCGGGAAATCGTTCATGGAGATCCGAGTTGGGCACAAACTTTCTCTTTATTCGATGCAAAAAGTACAAAGCAGCTATAGAATTGGAGTTTTTGCGGACAGCTGTTTATCCGAACAGAACTGCTTCGCATTACGAATTGAAATCAGCGAATTTGGTGTTGCTGATGGCAAGCACGAATGCTGGTGGTGCCTCGCGGCTAACATCTGTCCCACATCTGCTGGCATGCTTTTTGCTGAATATTGAGGTCATGCCGGTCTACCTCACGCACACGGATCAATTCAACGGGAAAAACTATTTTGCTAGAACCCGAACTGCAATTTTTCCTTCGAGTTTTATTTTTACTTCCATGAGTGCTTCACGCATAGCACCAGCTGCTGCTGTGCCACACTTCCACTTGACAGAATACTGACGACAACTGAGTATATGTGTGTACATGGGAGGTCGACCTTCCTTATGACATGGTATACATGTAATCATCCAACTCATGCACAGACATGTTCGCGTCCTAACAGGTAACGCACGCACTCGTGTCTGCTCGCAGCTAAAAGCGTGCGAGAGGCAGCGCATGCAGAATCATTAGTGCTATTCTGCACCTGGGCTGCGCGCAAGTGTGTCTGGTTGCACCTCAACGTTTACTTTGCGCAGTGACACCCTCTCAAAATAATTAGACTTCGCTGTCAAAATGTGTGAGTAATTTCCTCTGTCAAGGAGCAGTTTTCCTGTGGAATGACTTTTCAAACGAGGAGATAATAAGCGCGGTAGTCTCGTTCTCTTATCTTGGCCGTTGGGAAAGATGTTGTTTCCATTCTAGCAGCGCATCATGCGGCACAGAGTCTTGTGCACAGCTAACCTGAAAACTGACATTTGATCAAAACACTTTCACTGCATCTGTGATTATGGTTAACAAGGCTGCTCTCGTTGAACTTGGAAACTTCCTTAGGAAATTTTTTCGTCCATTCACAACACATTTTATTTTGTTGAAAAAAGGATTATTTCTGTAATTTTTCTGAGCGTTTGGCTTAGTACTGCATGTGCAATAGCTTTCCTGCTATTTCTGGTGCTATTTTGAAATTTAATTTGTTATAGACGATAATCTCGATGTACAGCAACGGCTTTGGAAGCGACCGATTTGATGCGTATTTCAGGAAAAGGAGATGACTGCATTCATGGATTTTATGATTTAAAAATTTTGTTTGCAGAGTTTGTGCCCACATCCCATTTCTCATTTCTGCTGAAGGGACTTTTCCAATTTTGAGCGACGCTCGCCCCCTGGAACAGTTACTATATGGATATTCGCTTGTTTATTTTCAAGGCGAAGCAGAATGGAGGCAAGGCGAAGCAGAATGGAGGCAAGGCGAAGCAGNCAAGGCGAAGCAGAATGGAGGCAAGGTGAAGCAGAATGGAGACAACGAACAGTTCCTGACCAAAGTGGGCACCTCGGTGAGCTTTGTATTCCTGTGCCGTCAACGGCTATTGGAAGAGTTCTGTAGCGCAAATGTGGAGCTCCAGATGAAGAGATAAGAAAGCTCAATAGCGGTCTGCTTCATGGCAGAAGCAGAGGGTCGGCAAACTAAATTATAGCCGCTAAAGTTAAAATTGTTGTACTTCTGTAAGGAGCCCAATTAAGATCTTACAATTATGACTGCCACAATGACGGATTTGGCAAACTTTTACTTCACCAGATGCAGTCAAACAGTTTCGGCCTATTGGCTTAGGCACGAGTTTTACATTTGTGTGAGGCTCAAGCTCAATTTCTCTCACAGACTGCCACCGAATGAGCCAAGCAAATCTAAATTGGAGTCTGCGCAGTGAACTTGGCTGCAATCAAAGTAGAAATTTCAGCATGCCTAGTTCAGCATTTTGAAATCGATCTCTATTGAAATAATTGTTTCAATAACAAAAGACGGGTTATTTAGCAGGCGCAGATTAATGAGCCATAAGAAATAAGTTCTAAAATATTTTTCCCAAATAAATCGCTTGTTTCCCAATATTATGAGCATGCATGAGTTTGAACTTAATGGTTGCGCCTTGCAAGCGCCACTACAGAATCGAAAATCTAAAACATAAATTGGAAAATGCGTGAAAGTGAGCCAGAGGATCTACTGTAAAATACACTGGACTTTAGACGCATAAATGGTTGAACTTTGGTGGAGAGTATTGTTGCATTTGAGATCTGGCGAGCCGGAGTTGGTTAGAGCGAGTATGATTGAGTGAGTCTGCGTACCTGAGATCGTGCGACCTGATTATCGTGCGATTGAGAATGTAAGAAAAATAGAAGCCCAGTCGAAATTTTTCGATACCTCTTTGATAAATTTAAAAATATCTGATTAAAATACTTGGCTCGGAAAAAGAAAGATAATTTTCGGTGCTCCAGCTAAAAGAGTTAAGTTGATACGCTTCAGATGGCGTTGGACTGCATCACATGTGATCATAATATTGTCCAATACATCGACTTGATTCGATGCGTTGAGGGTTCTTTTATGACACACGAAAATCGATTTTTAATGCCATGGTTAGTACTATAAACGCAATAACTGGAAGTTGAAGTAAAGATCAGGTAAGTTAAGGGAATGTTAACATAAATATGTGAAAACATACCGAAAAATTATTTTACTGAACATACTGTTAATTATAGAGTTTCGAAATATTAAGATATTAATTAAGATTTAGGAACCCTGTTAACAAAATTAGACCATATTTATAATAGACTATTGCCTCATTTTTAGTTAAAATTGCACATTCACGCCTGTAATTTACGTTTTTGATATCAACGCCATTCTGAATTGAAAAATTCAAGTTCCGTAGGGTCAATTTATTGAAACTGGGTGATCCATTTGGAGCTCACAGAAGGATGTTGATCAACACCGTTTACGTGCGAGCGTTGCAGAAGCGTACGAGCAGCGACACTCTTAAAAAAGCCATGAGCACTGGCCACAAAACTGTGTAATTAACTGCACTAAAGTGCACCTTCGTGTCTACGTTAATCCTAAAGGTCGCCGTTTCGTGCGACGGAACCTAAAGCGCCCATTGGAGGCAGATCACATTTGTCAGGACGCCTTGGCGACTTTGGTCGAGGCGAAGTGGGCCTGGCGTCACTCTGCACTTTCTCCGCAGAACTCGGCTGTCGAATAACGGATTGCTGTAGTCAACGAGAGCCTCGCTGTGTGCCTTGGAGAGGGCAGGTATCCAATTCATCTTACAAGCCAATTTCACCTTTAATGAACTTCGAAGAACTCAAACGATCTTTGCCGAAATAATTATCCGCAATTCAAGGCACCCAAAGTACCCATAATTCAGCACACGACGACTCTTCTTGAATAAAGTGAGCGATGTAATTATTTAATGATTGCTCAATGTCTTCAATGGGACACTGAAACAAAGCTTTAGGCAACCCACTGAGGTGGAGTTGTTCTTCCGAAGTCCGTGTAAGAGAATTATTGCTCAAGTGGACCATCATCTACAGAGCCTCTGGAGACCAAGGCACACGAACAAAAGAGGACGTCTGTTTGTAGAGGAGAGACTGAGGCTCGGGGAGACATTGGGGAACGAGAATCGCTTGACGAGTGTGTTGGTGTTGATGGATGTGGAACTGAAGGTCCGGGCAGCTTTGATCTTGCCCAGGGTACCGGTGTGTGAGCTGTTGCTTCACCTTGAGGACTTGAGTGAAGTCCAAGGAATGGGAGAAATGGGAGGGCTTTCAGATGCTTCAGGCTTTGTAGATACGAGTATGTGAGGAATGAAGAATTTGAGGCATTGAATAATTGAATGTACTCGTCGATTTTTGGGAGAAATGAGTGGGTGTGAGAAATGGATGAAAACGTAGGATGCGAGGGATGAAGGATACTGTAGGATGTGAGGACTGGAGCAGACTGTAGAATGTAATGAATGGAGGATTTTGTAGGATGTGAGGGATGGAGTAAACTGAAGGATGTGAGGGATGCGAAAATTAGGATGAAGGCTGCTAACTATCGTAGTACGCTAAGGGTGAGAAGAATAAGAGGTTCGGTTGATGTGATTTAAGATGTTATAACTTTCGGGTGCCAGTTTGCTTCACATCAAAAACTGAATTAAAAGATCATCGATTAACCGAAAAAATAAATTTGTCAAATTAGTTTGCGAGTGATTCAATCTCAAGTTCGTGGTAAAAATTAAAATTGGCGCAGCTACTTGCCAGCATGTCATTTTCATTACGATTTTTGGCTTTAGAAAGAAGGATTTCCAGGCTGTTATATTGTTCGCGCTGCATGAATTCTGGAAAAAATACGAAGGATGATCCTGTCTACTTATTACATGGATGAGCGATAATCTTAGCCTCAAAATTGATCTGCTTTCTGTGTCCAGTTTGGAACAATGGATGCGTTTTATGAGCTTGAACGCATTCGTTCCATTTTGAAAATTTGCAAGCACTTGTGCATTTCATGAATTTGAACGCACCACTGCACTTCGTAAGTTTGAGCGCACCTCTGCCTGCAATACATCTCATAAATTTGAGCGTACTCCTGCATTTCAAAAATTTTGACCGCCCCCTGCATTTCATAAATTTGAACTCACCCTTGCATTACACTACCGTGCAGGTGCAGTCACTGCTTGTCACAGGTGTGCGAAGGCCGGCAGTTAGTGGACTGGGAGCACGAGATGTTCTGGAGAGAATCTCCTAATTATCCGAAAGTCGAGGTGTGAGTATCGAGTGTTTGCTTTTAGATCTCTATGCAAGGCTTGAACTAATTTGTAGGGCAAATGGGCACTTTCAATTGAGCATGTTGCTCTAAATGTTGAGCTATGAGTTTGAATTTAGGCTTTTACAAATATTAAAGAAAGACAGCGAATATTTCAAGGCTTCTGCACAAGGTGCTATGTAACTAACTATAACTCCTCAATGCAGTACACCTCAATGCAGGTTCTGCACTTCAGTATTCTAGTCATGTAGACCATAGCTGTGAGGCGAAATGAGTGACGTCACTTTGCCATGTTCATAAATACTTGCTCTTCAGGAATTCCTGATCGAGGAAGAAGAACAACCAAAGCTCAGATATGAGTGCGGGCCTCACTCACGCATAGGTTTTCCAGCAGTAACTGCTGGCATGTGTTAGTCTGGCAGAGCTCATCCGATTAGTACAGCCACATCACGTGAGGCTCTGTACCCTCACTTCTTTGAATGAGATGCCTGAATGATGGACAAGGCCCTAAGGTAATTGATATCCTAGCAGCCCATTTAGATCTCCACTTATTTTTCCAAGTACGTGCATCGTTGGAGCCTTTTTAGAGACACTCGTGCACCTCAAATGCCCTTTTTGGCCTTTGTCAAATCCGTGTGTTCAAATCCAAATTTTCTACACCGAGAGAAAATACGGCGAATTTTAATCATGTTTATATAGAGAACGCGCATGTCACAAAACCGACACACAAATAATTGTCTTGAACGCGTTGTGACACTCTTTCCAGAGTCTTGTGAAAGTTTGCCATATGTATGTATGTGTGTATGTATGTATGTATGTATGTATGTATATATGTATATGTGCCTACCACGAAACTGTTAGCGAAAGTCTACCGTATTACGAAAGTAGGTCCAACTAACTACGACTGGTCATTAACTTAACAGAAGGACTAAGGATAATTATGAACCCTGAAGATTGTGAAGCATAGGATTCAATAGCTATCTAACTGAACATAACGTACACTTGCAGGTTTTAAATTTGCATATGGCTCTATTATACGCATGCAGAACACATTAATGCACGTCTGAACGAATTTTCAATCTATCAAACCGAAAGGACGTTATATTGTCCAGAGTACATTTGTCGCCCCGGCTGGACAAAAGCCACACCGCCACGCCACCCTTGCGTCCCTCCTGGAGCAAGAGCACATAGTTAATTAATGAAACTTGACTCACCCAGTGGTGTCAAGATATCTCAGAGCACTTCATTCAGACTTGATAACCCTACGGATGGGACACTGCTCGTTTATATTCTGCTATTCTCCATTTACTGAAATCACCTCAACACCCTCTGATGCAGTTTACATGGGGATTCTACATACGTGTCCACCTCCTCCCTTCTTACTGTATCAGATTACACGTAGGGTATCAATTCGAAGAGTTCACATTTTATTTTCGTAAAATGAGACTGGTAGGTTTCATGACATGGCTGTATGCTAGTTTCTTCGAGTGAATTTTAATCTTTTAATCTACATTTTAACGCCTACAAAAACTTACCTACTTTTTGTAAGTGTTAACACCTTTTCGTATTGCTTTGTAGGGTACAATAAGGGTGCCGATCGCAATTCTCGGTATGTAAATTCAGCTTCTAGCTATACGAATTGGATTGTTGTCTAATAATCAGTGAGTAAATGTCTGATAGCTCGCTTTTTAAAACATGAGCAAGGTGAAGTAGATATATAATTATCACACTGTATCGAGCATAAACAAGCAGATAAAAATTAGCAATCAATAATCCCTGCGTCGCATTGAAGAGGGAGGTAAATTAACAAGTTCATTGAGGAGGCCCATGTTTGCTGGGTACATCTCCGAGAGCATGTGATCAGGAGCAGAGTAATGTCGAAAATGCTTTTTCTTGCCCAGAGCTGCCTGACGGCTTGCTGGGAGCTGTGTTTGGCAGGGTTTCATCTCTTATTACATTGTGTATGTTGGATACTCGGCAGGAAGTTAAGTAATGGTCCACATCCGACCACGCCATGACATTTAATGCACGCCTGCTCTGCTCCAGGAACTGAACTTCTCGATAGGAGTGGGAAGAGACTGTCTTTCTCTCATGCACACGCGAATTTATTCGAGCTTCTGGAAAAAAATGTCAATTTTCTTGTGGGGCATCCTGAAGATCAAATCGATAGGTGGTGCAATTTTGCAGATAAAAGTCGGAGAAGCTGTAAAATGTTTCATGAGAAGTGTTACTGACGTATTTTGCACCGGGGATTGACCTTTCAGAAATGAAGCGTTTGTATGCATGCGTAATAATTTTCTGCCAAATAGTTATATGTTCTTTTTAAGCCACCGTGTCTACATGACCAATTAAGGACAATTCATTTCAGTATTTGCTTTAAATAATTAATAATACTTCGATGACGAAATTAAGTCGTGGTTTGATTTTTTTAACATGATGCCAAAAAAATAGATTTTGAATATTGTGTAGTTAAAGGGCTTTACATAGCAAGGAAAGATTCGGGTTGGGTATCATATTTCCATTCAAGTCATAAAAAATAGCAATTGGTTGTTAAAGATAAAAAAAATTACTCTGTATATGTAAAAAATCGACCGGGATGATCTCCGCCGCATCCTCGATACCTCAGTGGTAAGCCGCCTGGGTTGGATAAAAATTTTCTGAGAGGGATTTTCAGAAGTAGAAAATATTTTGTAAACTTACTTTGCAAAACATATTTTGCAAAACTTTCTTCGTATATGAATATTTAATTTCAAAGGAAGAGATGGAAAATTTATGATCCAATAAATGCTTCATTTCGAAATCAAATTCATTTTGAGAATAAATAT